>JAQFYE010003956.1:0-14239 GCA_034694305.1 Protaphorura glebata
AACATTGGACCGGGACCGGGACCGCCGGTCCGGTCCCGGTCCGATCCCGGTCCTGGACCGGGACCGTCCGAGCCCTAGTCAAGCGCTGCTGATTTCGGCGCGCAGTAGTTAGTCAATGGTTATGCCCCACCCTGTACATTGTATAATTCGAAACTTTTTATATTTATTTTTTATTTCGATACTAGAATTAAAATTTGATTATTTATCTTAAGTTGAAACTTCATTTTATAGTCACGTTTCATTTGATTTTCTAATCTTGTAAGGTTTAAACCTTCTAGTAATAGTGGACTTGATTACTATTTTTTTATTACGACATTTTATCTGAAATCGCTTTTTTAATGACTTCATGTTGATGGATCTTTTGAACATAAAATGGTCAAATATAGAAAGCACGTTCAGTTTAAATCAATTTTTTGGCTATAAATGACTAAACTTTTATTACTTACTAGTACTGACCGTAAACAGTTGTGATTTAGCAGCAATAAATGTCCACGCTTTATGACCCATGACTTTGAGCCATTATAAGTAGGAGCCAAAGCCAAATGCGGGTCCAGTTCAAAAATCTATGGCTATAGGGAATAAAATGCCTCAATGACTTTGAATTCATTGGTTCTTTTTTGTATTCTTTGTGTAAAATTTATGGAGAAAGACAATTCGATCTCGTATTAGTTTTTTATTGCACTATCGTAAGCTAAAACTAATAGTACACATGTTTTCCACAGAAAATGTTACCTTGAAAGTGTTTTTTTATTACGGATTCGGATCTTTCGGATAAAATGAATAAAAATAATGGAGTTGTTTGTAAATTCTCTGGTTAATGAGCCATTAAATGGATTCTCCCCGTATTTTTTAGGTTTTCTATAGAGAAATATTATTCTCATTCGACCAAACGAGGGACTAATTATTAATGGTTTTCGTGTTTACAACAGTGGACCCTGAAAAGTTTGACCGAAGAGTGGCGATTACACATCCATCACTGGGGATTTTTTTTTCCGATAAAAATAGAGGCTCGGAAAAATAGGAGGGTCAGGATAGTCGACGTGGTCACCCGAAACAAATTCAGCTAAATCTTTGTTCTTTTTGCCGTTTGATGAGCCTTGAAAATGTTGGTCGTCTCGACATTTGTTTCCAACATTTTTTACATTTTGTTTTGTAAAATGAAATCCACCTTGAATGGATTTTCTTGGAAGAACCATTTCCCCTTGAAATGAATTTGCTTGTGGAGTAGGTTAAACCACTCCCAGTTTTATTTTAAGGGATTACGTTCTGTCTGTCAACATGGATTTGAAGCTTAAGAATAAATCCGGGAGAAAATATTTTTCTCTCATGGTTCATAAGCTCTAAGTTCTTTGGATTCAGGGTTTGGAGATGTTCTTGGAAAAAAGACATTGATATGATATAGAATTATGGAAATGAAGCGTGATTGCTCGTGCCGTAGGGATTTTATGTCTCACCGTGGAACCGTCAAGGAATCAATCATCTCTCTCTCTCTTTTCATTCCGTCTTTGGAGAGCTCAACTGGAATTCTATTCCTGGAATTTTTATTTCATCTGGGAAATTCCTTGACGAGTTTTTAGCTGAATTACAATTCTAATAAGCTCTTTCACTGTTTAATCCGTGCGACGAGTGTTTCTCTCCAGAGGTCTTTTCCGTACATTCCCTAGGGGCAGGGTAAATGTACGAAATCAATCTTTACTCAGGGGTCACGTGCTCTAAATTGGCACACTCGCTTAAAAATAGGGGTCACTTACTCACTTACAAGGGACCTCCAGAGGTCAAGATGTAATGTAAAGAGATGGAAATTTAAATAGTGAGGCCGCGAAAGGCCTCACTATTAACACACTCACAAATGAGGTCCTTTGTGGAAATGGTTTTTAAATTCCCATCTATGTACATTAAAACTTGACCTCCGAAGGTCACCCAAGGCATTTAGCGGCAAAAGTGGCACGAGATATTTCACACGCCGTGTTAGTATACATGAATGAACTTGCAGAAAATTTTCAGGCCGAAATTCGATGAAAACTTGGAAAGGTTCCCTTGTTTGTTAACCTACCTTGCTCTACTCCTTCCGGAGACCATTAGTTTGTAATAAGATACATTTCTAGCCGATTCCGATCTCAAACGTAAAATGCTATGCGAAAGGAGTTCATGGACTTATTGACAACGACTTTCACTGGTGAAAGACGATTTCGCCCTCACGGGGGGTATATCAGTTTACTTACAGTTTCCACGGAATGTACGGAAAGTGGATCTGCGTGTAAGAAAATCTAAAGAGTCAGAGACCGTGCCTGGTATTGATGGCAAATTGCCATTTCACAATACAGCGAACATTATGCATTTCGATACACGTTACACGTAACTTGAGGCGACATTTATTGGCCTCGTTCGAAACAGCTGATGTCCAGTCTAGACTGATCCAAAATGTTTTGACGTCGATAAATTCTGTAAGGTGAGTCTTTATTTGCTGGAGATAGAAAATGGTATGCATTGTTCAATCAACCTTATGAAAAAATGTACGTCGTTTGAAATGGTTGGATTTTTTATGTTGTAGCTAGTGGCACTCTGAATAAATTTTGTAAAGGTCCTACCCCGAAAAAGTCTAACACTTTGCCAGCTTGAAATACGCAGGTGGGCACGTAAGATGGAAGCAAGTGACTTTCACTTACGTGCCTCATGTGTATTTCTAGCGGCCAGACGGTTAGACTTTCGGGGGTAGGACCTTCACAAAAAGTTGTTCAAGATGACACTAGCCACAACATGTAAAGAATCCAATGGTGTAAATTTTTCCAAATGGTTAATTCTACCTCTTTTTTGGTTAAAAATGAGATCTGAGAATATCGCAGGATATTGCAGTACTATTTTTTCTTGACGTCTCTGAAGATGTCTTAAAATTGAATTCTCACAAAAACGACGAGTGTTTACTGTTTACTTACGCACCGCCAAATAACTTGGGATTAGACTTTTACGTGCGTGCTACGGGTTCAGCTACATTTTCGTGTAGCCAAGTGAAAGTGGAGAAAGTCTGAAAGAAACTTTCTTCGTATTTTTTTTTACATTTGTTACGTGCCTCCAGGATTAAATAGAATTGAACGGAATCTGATATCGACATACATGGACGTGACTTGTCTCAAATGATAAGATAACGTACGTACCGTGAAACTTCTAATAAATTCCAGTCACCCTTATGGAAAAGTAAAGAAAGTTGAAAAAGGAAAATTTTAAAGATATGAGCCCTGAGTTGTGATAGAAATTTTACGGTATCCACGTCCAAAAAAAAAGATTCAACCACTTTACGTTTTCCTTCTTTTTCTTGTACAGCTCTGCTGTGTCAGCAGTACAATTTTGACTGGAAAGTTGTGCGACGCACTCGGAGATCTCAATTTTACCGTTTCGAAAAGAAAGCTGAGAAAGTAGTCAAAATTGAAATGCTTCTATTTTCAGGGAAATAAAATTGTATTTCTTTCAAAGAAAGTAAAAAGGATTCTGCTCTGTTCTCCTCGTCTTCGTGTCGTTGGAGGAAGAATAAAAGAAATAAAGTGAAAGGTTCTCGGAAATAAGATGTGATTATCAGAGGCGGCAGACGAGCAATAATCCGATTTAGCTTCTGCACATGTAACGGAATAGTAGAGAAAATTGGAGATCAAATGTTGACTTACACGGTTACACCGTCCATGCCTATTCTTACCATAAATGAAGTATGGTTTGTTACCTTACTTGCAATGCCTCATGAAATGAAGCGTATTTGTTAAGAAATTGGAAAGTGACAGGCAGGAATGACGTCATAGTTGTTTACTTTGTGTCCATTCGTTGATTTAAGTTGATTGAGTCTCTGGCTGAGGGGGCTAAAAATGTGGTTGAGTGTTATTACGGGAATGCAGTCTAAAATTTTGTTTATTCACTTCCCAATTCCTTGTACGACTGAGTGTTTGCTCGGTACTTGGCCCTCATTGGTGTTGGCTTAATTATCTGGGTTGATGGGGTCTCTAGAGTAACTTCTCTAGAGGAGGGTCACCGCGATGATATCAATTCAGGTCTACGAGCCAAGAATTCGCACGGCTGATAAAGCGCGAATTTAAACTGAACAGGTGAATATGACAGTAATTTAAATTTTAATTAGGAGTAATACATTTTTTTAGTTTGAACTGGCATAAACGGCAGACTGATTGCACATTTCTGGGAATAATTGCCCGCCCACGGACAAAATAAGTTAGTTTGATATGACAGAGTTGCGAGGTTATCAAACTTGCTTATGTGCAGTGCAAGTGTTTGACCTTTTTAAATTGCAACATTTTTATGAAAAAGGAACAGACAAACAGACAGTCTTTTTCATTTCTTCCAGCTAATTATGTCCTATCTCCGTCCTCCGTCAACGGTTTCTATACTGCCAATTTCTTCTGGAATTAATTAGATGGGCCAAGAAGGGCACGTGCAGATTAAATATTTGTTGGAGCGAATCCTGCAACTCCAAGCAATTATATTTGACTGACAGGGATCAGAGGGGAAATAATTAGACGTACATTCGGCTTGGCTTATTTTGACATGTGAGATTTGGTGATGACAACACAAAGTTCACTGCATCCAATTCTTTAATCATCTGTGTGAAATGAACTTACAAGGGAACCACTAGGGGGTGTTACTAATAGCGTTACCTTCCGTTCGCCAAATGTAAATACAGCCTAATCTTTATCACGAAATATGGAATTATGTTTGACCGGTGGCGTTCCGGTGAATGTCAATTATTTTGTGTATTAAATTTTTGGTCCTGTAATTGCTAGATTTCGCAGGGATGGAATTTCGAAAAATTATTTCGAATTCCGATTCCGATTTTTTAATTCAAATTACTATTTTTTCCGATTTCGAATTTGAATGTATTCAAAAATTCCGATTCCAATTAAAATTCGAATTCCGATGTTTTAAAAATTTGGATTCCAATTCAAATTCAAATTCCGATTCTAGTCAAAATACCAATTTTTTTCGAATTCGAATTCCGATTTTGATTCCGATTTCCATCCCTGTAGATTTGTGGAGATTGTCTTGGAATATGGCCGAAAATTGGCAAAATTTCTAGCGATGAATGAAAATTCGTTGATTTTTACTGCAATCGAAGCAGTTTCCTCGTAAAAACATGTGCTGAAACTGAAAGGTTAAATAGATGTCGACAGTAGCGTTTTGCCCAAATCTAAACTTATTAGCGATAATTGGCAGATTCGAAGTGCAGCGAATTGTCGATAATTTTGTCAATCTTTGTAATTAATTGTTTCGTCTTTTTCATTTTTGTTTCAGATGACACACACAATTATGTTGAAGGAATTGAAGCATTGCCGAGCTGGAAAGCCACTCATTGTCAGTGAAAATGTGAAACATAAAATGAAGGAATTTGTTAAAAAATATATGGCCAAATATGGAGAAAGATCTTATGCAAGATCTCCGGACGAATCCCATTCTCAGACTCAAAGCTAGGATTTTAATTGAGAGGAATTGTTTCCCTTGGACTTGCACTTCCACTGCACTACATTTTGTTTTGCACAACTGACATGGCATGCTGTAAATTAGGAAAACATTGCATTGGATTGTAGGATTTTACTAGAACTAGAATGGAATGGTGATTTATGGGAATGGGGAGAAGAATGAAATGAAAATGAAATATGCTCCATTCACTCCCTCATTTCCATTCGGCTATTTAGAAAATATACACAAAGGTTGGCTTGGATGTAGGGAATTGTGACGCACGGTTGGACGGGTACGGAATAATTAAAACAATATAAAACCACCATGATTAATTTCCCTCCTGTGTACGTACACTAGAAAAGAATTCAGAATTAGAATATAATAGTTGTTTTGTGCCTTCTTGAGAAGAGTCTGTGGTTTGAATGACAGTTTTTCAAAATTTTGACCCAATATTTTGTAAAATACTATAAAATTTATTGATATGACAAATAATAATAATAAAAATCATATACAAATACAAAAACATCACAATAGAGCCGATGATTCAGTTTTTTCCTCCATCACTGGAGGGTTTCGTCTGAAAATAACTAGGTTACTATTTATTTCGCGCTTAACATAGCTTGACAATACTTTCGTACCAGGTAAGCTCATACTTTTCAAACAAGCAGAATGGAGTTTACTGGTATGGCCAAAATTTTCAAGTGCTGGAGGAATCGAACCATTTTCTGCGGAACTCGGATAGTATGAGCTACCTTGTAAGAAAGTTGTCAAATTACGATGATATGCACTTACTAGTATACTAGTATTCATACAGTAGTACAGTACATATATATTTCTATTTCTACCTCCACCTACATAACAATGTTGAACGTTGACACCGCCGTGACCTATGACCTAGACCTAACCGGCAATACAAAAACACTATAGGCGATAAATGATAAGTCCTGTTCTGTCCACCAGTTTTTAAAAAATGTAATTAAATTTTCAAACACATACACCTGGAATTAATACTTTTGGAAATCAGTCATTATTGCATTGAAAGAAAATGTGGTAAAAATTATCGAAACTGTAATTAAAATGAATCAAAAATCCTACCGGTAAAACTAAGGTATCGACGTACGCGCAGTATCGAAATTTGCACAGGGTGCGCCAAAAATCGTTCTCTTTTTGAAAAGTTCTAACATTTTTTTTTAAATTAAATGAAATTGCTTGACTTTTCAAGATATCTCGAGGTTCTACCGAGAAATGTCAGCTTGGAGTTTGGTAATTTTTAGAGGTCACCCTTTGATATTTTTTGGAGGTCACCCTGGTTGACTTACTTCTCAAGGTGAACTAATCAAAAGCCTGATCTACTTTTTTAGGAAAACTTGCAAGTTTTGAATCCAATTTGTGTATTCTTTACATCTTCCTACCACTTTTTACTTCTTTGATCTAAGCCTGAGAAGTTGGTCCATGATTTTGAAGATCTAATTGGAGATGAAATGGTGACGGATTCCTCTCTTCAGAGAACTCAAAATCTAACTCCACTTCAAGCTCTGATCTTGTGTCAAGATTATGCGGGGATCGATGTGATGATCCTCTTGAGACGTCATCATCGTCATCTAAACTAACGAAAGTTGAAGAAACTTGAGACGACGACGAAGAACCCAACTCTGAATCCCCATCTCCATCTTCTACATGTAATCTCTCTCCTGATGATTTCCTGTACGAATTGATGAACCAACCAACTGAGGACAAACTTGCCACGATTGCCATGCAAATCATTCCAAAGACTAAATATGTTTCCCATGTCCCTTCGCTTTGTTCATTTTGTTTCAGCATTTGTTCAGATGACTCAAGTTCATTTCCTGTGTAAGCCCGTCCTTGTCTTCTCGACAGATTTAGAATCGGAGGTGTCGAATTTTCCAAATTTTGGAGGTTGTCGTCTGCCACCTCGATTTCGACGCCATTTTCTTGAGCTGTTGTAAGCCCAGCACGTCCACGGGCATGATTAGTTTGATCTTTGTCCGCTACCAGAATATTCGTATTTTGTGGGAACACACGAATTAGTTTCGGGTAATCCATGGATTTGGCAACGCTAGAATCTCTTGGAAGACTCACTCTGTGGGAAACAAAAAGAACGCTTACTTTTTTGTTTGGAGTGTATGAGCTTACCTAATAGGGAACTTGTCAAACATAATGCATGATACAAAAAATATGTATTTCTGGGAAAAAGTGCCAGGACAAATTAACTAGTCCATAGGGAAATCTGTGACGAAGACTTCCGACTGTGTTTTGCGGTACGGTTTGGGCTACTTAAAATGCAAATGAGGACAATTTTTCAAAGGAGGCCACGTACAGTACACATATCGTATATCATTTAACCATGACCTGCATTCATATTGGCCCGGATTATAGCGACAAAATGGTCCAGTTTTGAGGATGACAAAATGCAATAAATACATTTTTAGCTCAAATGGCGCTTCCATCTTAGAATTTCATGACGAAAAACGGTTGACCCACGGCAGGGGTCATAATGAACAAATATTTAGCACGAATGTTTAAAATTAATTATTTATGGGCAGTTCAAATGATGTTACACATTCCAGAACAAGGTTTCATTCATAATATTCGTGCTTTTGTGAATTAAGGTCATTATTATTGAAATTGCTTGTTTAGTTAGAAAATAAGAACGTTGATATAAGAAATATTCTTTCCGTATTACTCAACACTAAAGCCAAAACGTACTGTACAAGTATATCCGATTTTCTCATCACCATTTATTCTGATTTACGAAACCTCCACACGTAATGCAGAATGTTAACCGAAGTAATTTAGATTCAAATCCTGATATGCGCAAAAAGAAAAAAATGGGTTGACCTCATTTGACCTGAATTCTTCAGATGAGACCGGGAGATTTCTTTTCCTAAATATAGAATATGCAATTGGACGTGCACGGAGTGTCGGTGGTTACATGGTGGCACAAAATTTGTATTTCCAGGGTTTATCTGAGATCAAATGAATTTCTGAGCCAAAAACAAAAATTGGAATTCAGTACAGAACTGTTCGAAAACCCCGTGAGTAGAAATAAATAAACAGCTCAACGTTATTCTGTGTGATCGACAATAAGGACGTCGCATACGTCGCACCCTGTACACAAAAGAATAGAAATCTATCCAAGTTCCTTTCCCAGTTTTCCGTTGTAACTGCAAGTAGGCCAAAATCTCATTCATAGTTGGCCTGACGATGCCAAGGCGAAGAAAGGAAACCGAAAATGGGAGAACTTTTACTCCCCGATTTTTACCCGGGTAGTGATTATACATAAATCTAACATCTGTGTAGCATTTGCATTAGCATTTGCTTGGGTGCCCAACCTCGTTATCGCTTGAGTGTCACTCTCATTTCCTTCCACTTTTATTTCTTCAAGTAATTCACCAGCGTGGGAAAATCACTGCCTACACATTTATTGGTGGACTCGTATAAGTCTTGATTAGGTTCTTTCGTTTGACTAACTATTGGGTTCATGTTTCAGGACATTTCGAGATAATGATCACAATTCGCAATATGACTGACAAGGGAACCATTTCACTTGTTAAATTCATACCAGGATCTGGAGAATTTTTTTCAAAGAAAAGATACCGCCGCGTACAGCTTATGGAAAAATTTACGCCGATGGAAATCTTGGGATTTTTTATGTGTTGTACTTGTGATTCCGGACAACTTTTGTGAAGGTCCTACCCCCAAAGGTCTAACCGTTTGTCCGATTGAAATACACTTTTCGGCTTGTGCGATGGCGTGGTGACTTTCACTTTGACTTTCACTGTACGCCATCGCACATGCCCAACAGTGCATTGCTACGGTCAAACGGTTAAATTTTTGGGGGTAGGAACTTCATAAAAGTTGTCCAAAATCACAAGGACTACAACATATAAAAACTACAAAGATTTCCAACGGCGTACATTTTTCCATAAGGTGTATGCGGTTTCGTTTTTCCGGTGAAAGTTGACTTTCTCCAAGCCGGTCGGATGAACCCAAAAAATGCGTGGCATTATAGCGGAAACGTTGACGCTAAAGGATTTTTCAGAAAAAAAGTTGATTCTGGCTTATTTTTATCGGAAACCCGACTTCTCAGCATCTTTTCATTAAAAACGTCGTCAGCGCCGATGCTCACATTAGATTTGATGTTTTTGTGCTCAGGACACTATAGTCGTACACGTTTTTTTCTCAATAAATCATGATTTTACGTGAAAAGTAGTTTCCTTGTGAAATCTAATATGAAATCCCACGCACAACACACTTGAATGTAATCTGGAATCTGAAGGAAAATGACATAAACATGGCCTAGGTAAAATATACTCATTTTTTATTAACTGTAAAATTCTAATAATAAAAACCCACAAAATCCGACCGCAAACATGCAATTTCTTTTTGCTATTTTCCTAATCCGCTATTTAGGCACCACAGAAGCAGATTGTGAGAGTTGGACTGAATTTCTCAGGAGCTGTTAAACGTTGTTCATTCATGGACCTACAGCGTGTGGAAATTTTCTCATGAGAAGGTGTGGAGTGTGGATTTAAGGATTAGGTTCCGAGACGCGCGGTTTCATATTCCTTCACTAATTACATACACTCTTGCACGAATGGAATAAGTTCCGGGAAAACTGTGAAAACGAAAATGGTAATTTGCGTGGGTGGGATTCCGACATATACGATATGACATTTACATTTTTCACAATTCAACGGATCAATGAATGAAAAGGACGTCAGTTACATCAGATATGCAACTACGATACTATACTATTCCCACACAGTGATGAATTTGGACTTAAAACCGCAACTTTCAGTGAAATTTGCATATTATGTGCAAATTTATTTGCATCGGTGAAAAAAAGAGTTCGAGAATTCAATCATGCATAAAATTTTATTGGAATTCGAGCTCCCAATCTGCAAATACGTGCAAATTTATTCGCAACATTCATTACTATCAGTACAATGCAAAATTGCAACTTCACGTGGGAATATCCAAGGAGGCTAAACAAATCAATCAAATTGATCCAATCAGGAGGAATAAACAAAACAAATCACTACAGGACCTTATGACTACAAAATTTGACTGATTTGTTTAGCAATCCTTGGAAATTTCCGTATTGCGTTTCTTCGAAAGAACGCAGTGTGTAGCAAAAAAGATGACTTCGACGGATTTTTTGAAAAATATTATTTTGTCAAGACAAACCAACTTTTCATTATTTTTGTAAAAAAAAAACTGACTTTTTGGACAAATATTATTTTTGTCATGAAAAGCCGATTTTAGGAGTGTTTCTTGCCGTTTTCTACATAGACGCCCTTCAGCGCCTCTACCGGCGTCAGATTTTCAAGCGTAATACCACCTTAGATCAGCTAGAAGATTCCCTACAAAATGCATACCTCACTTTTCTCCGTCTGCCCAGGTTGGGCTGCCGTTGAGGTTACAAAGGTTATGTGTAACCCTGTACATGATATTCTAATTAATTGACGTTCGCCGTAACAAGGGGCTTGTGTTTTGTAGAGAACGGGAAGCTTTCCACTTAAAAAAAAAGCACAAATGTCGTATCTGTCGGCTCAGTGCAATGTAGTGCAGTGGAACGAAGTTTGAAATAAATATAAATAGAAAAGGCCATAAAATGAAAGTCCATTTACCCACGAGCCTCTAAAGTGAAGGATAAGATGGACATTTCGTGTTAGGGTCGACCATGGCGGAAGTTTAGTCAATGGTCGGTCGGTCACCCGTGTCGTGAGTGCGAGTGGGATCAAATATTCCACATTCCACATTCCTACTCGTTCAAAAATAAAGTTTCACCGAGTACGTACGTGAAATACGTGCACAGAGAAAGTTCTGAGGTGAAAGTCCCAAAAGACCAGACCGCCCTTCGGCTAAACTTTCTCTCGTACAGTAGTGAATGCAGCGTTTTATTTGTTATGCGAGACATGCTGTCCTAACCACCAAAACAATAACAAAGAATGGAGAAGTGTTACAATCCCATAAGAACTCCTTTTTCTCTGCATGCTGAGTGGATCAACTTTCCAAGAAGAAGATTACATGACTCAGATACTAACAAGGCCCCCGCCCGCGCTTCGCTCCGTCAAAACTTAACTTATCCAGTGAAAACCAGCGTTGCGGGAGCAGATTTAACGAACGGGAATACCCAAATCCGCAGTGTTTCACAAGGGAATCTAGTCCGTCGTTGCTCTCAACGTCTAAAATAATGCTATTCTCTTCAAATCAAAGGAAATGAAGATGAAATGTACGCCGTTGGAAATTAAATGTTGTAGTCCTTGTGATTCTGAACAACTTTTGTGACGATCCTACCCCAAAAAGTCTACCCGTTTGGCCGCTAGAAATAAAGTGTTGGGCATGTGCGATGGCGTACAGTGACTTTCACTTTGACTTTCACTCTACGTCATCTCAATGCCCAAAAGTGTATTTCTAGCGGCCAAACGGTTAGACTTTTCGGGGTAGGCCTTTCACAAAAGTTGCTCAGAGTCACAAGGATTACAACATACATATAAACAATCCAAAGATCTCGTATCCAACGGCGGCGCACATTTTGCCATAAGGTGTATGTGGTGTTCTTTCCGCTTTTAAACGGAACGAATACTTGGCTCGTAGGCCTGAATTGATATCAAGGAGGTGACTCTTCTCTAGAGAAGTTACTCTTGAGGCCCCATCGACCCATATAATTAAACCAATATCTCTGAGAACCAAGTACGGAGCGGAGGTTTTGGAAGTAGGTCGACCAGGTATTGAACCTCTGAAATGATGGTGGATTAGAGCCTGGCACTATGCGGTAATCCCTTGTAAACCTAGCCGTCAAACCCTGCATTGCGAAAAGTTCTGGGTCTTCCGTGAATTGAAATCAGCTTAGTTTAGCTTGTTATGAAGTCAAGTGGTAATTTGAGCTTTTAAGATTTTACCATGACGAAGTTCCATTCAGAACTTGTCCAAAGTGAGACCAAATTCAGTCTGATCAGATTTCATATTATTATTATTCTCTCGAAGTTGTTATTTTTTCAGTCGTTATCCTCAGGTTATGGGTTATGACATTTATGACAGCGATGCATTTTTAGCATTATTTTTACTCTTCCATACAGAAATTACTCTAATTGAGATGCATCGCTGTAAGTGGAGGGGAGTGGTAGAAACCTACTCAAATTTCTTATATAATTGGCTATTTTTGCTTCCCATTGTTAAGGTTCTCTGACCTGTAAAGAAAAGTAGCCTAATTTGAGGTCTTTACTCTACCAGGAACTATGATAGGGTAAGGTGTCCTAATACGCCCCGGTGTCGTATTTCGTTCGAAATTAAGTGGGGCATATTAGGACACCCGGGCGTATTAGGGCAATTTACCCTCTACGTTCATTGATATAATTTCGATACTTAATTAAAATTAAATCGAGTATGCATTTTAAAGCGAACGCAATTGAAAGGAATATTGTGTTCGGTGGCGCAGTAATAAATTTAATATTTGGTCAAAATTATTTAGTGGCACTAAGCGAGCCAAACTAGTACACACGTAGGGTATTTTATATTTATGTCCAATAAATTTGGGTTTGTGGTATTTAATGGAGCGAGAGATATATTTTAAGTGCATCGTGGGTGCCAGATGTGTTCGTGTGGTCTACTTTTCAACGCGTACTATGTATACTAAATGGAGACGTTCTGCTAGATTTTGGTTAGGGTGGTCCAAAATATGATTTCTTCATGTCCGGGTCGTGCCATGGGTTGAATTTGCGTCTGTTTAACTTTTGGACAGGTATTCAGTTCCTATTCGGATACATTGTATATTTGGGACCCTATATTTGTGTGTACTGGATGCTTTTTTCCCCGATGCATGTGGGTAAAAAAGTATGAAAAAATCTGATGAATAAATGTACGTGCGGTCGGTTCGGTGCGGATTGTATTAAAGTTGATAGGACGACGGTAGTCCAAGACACGAGTACTTTTCATGGGTCATAAAATAATAGTTTGGGTGTACCTTGGGGATATCGGAATGGAATTTTAGCTTTTCTCTCTTCATATCGTTCATGGACTTCTGTGAGGGAAAACTTACCCGGTTTTGACTGTGAAGGACTCGGGTGAGAAGGAACAAAGAACGATGAATTTCCTCGTACTATGCGTCAGAATTGGCAAGTTTTCTTGGACCAAAATGACGGTCGTAACTTTGGAACCGTTCACCACGCTCCCACAATCCGAATGTTCCACTCGCAGTGTGTACTTCGTCTGAGCACTACATTACAAGTAAAAAAAATACGCAATGAATTTATGACTTTGAAATTTATTTATACATACAGGGGGTGGTCAAAAGAAAATGGCCCGGGGCTCACTTGCAAAATTCTACACCGCACAGTCCTTAAAACAAAGCAAAGAGGAGGCCATTGGAATCGGCCAGATTTTTGATATGTTGTACACATCGACCTCCCAAACAACTTTTGTGAAGGTTCTACCCCGAGAAGTCTAACAGTCTAGAGGCTACGGCCAAATACACTATGTGACGCCCGGTTGAATCTGTGACGTCATATGAATCTGTGACGTCAAAAGAATCTGTGAAGTTATATGAATCTGTGACGTCATATGAATCTGTGACGTCATATGAATCTGTGGCTGTCTTATGAATCTGTGACGTCATATGAATCTGTGACGTCATATGCATCTGAGACGTACTCATAACGTCACAAAGTGTATTTGGTCCTAGCTTGGGTTATTTGGGACGAAATGTTATGGGCCACCCTGTACTTGTAAATCAGATTGTTATAAAAAAAAACCGCACATGAATAAA
>JAQFYE010003957.1:0-14237 GCA_034694305.1 Protaphorura glebata
CAACGGCGGAGTTTGCTTAGGTGAATTAAACAAGTGATGAAAAGTTGTCAGTCATGGTTTTTCCTAAAATTTAGCTTCGTGCATATTTCGGAAAGGTATTGTTGTAATTTGATTTGACGAATTGTGGAAGGACGAAATAAAAGAGCAGCGAACAAAAGGAGAAAAGGCCATATATATATCCTAGCTTTAGAAAGGCATATATCCTAGCTTTGGAAATCCGTGAGAATCGAAAGAAAGAAAGGGTGTATTTACGAAAATCGGTGTACTGGGAGAGGGTTCGTGAATTAAGGGAGGAAAAATTAGCGCTGATGGGTTTGGAGCAGTTCGAGAACGCGGAGGATGATGAAATGATCGGAAATTTGAAATATTAGGTATTTTAATGAGTTTAATATAAAGTTTAGAATCCTGGCGCGGGGAAGAAATGAGTTTTTGGAATTTAATTTTGTCTTTTCAAAATATGGGATCGCAAGCTTTGTTTCGCTCGCTTTTCTGTAGCGCAACCGTGACGGGACGACATATATCCTAGTAATTAACTTTGCGACAGTAGAAACCGGTTCGATGCTTCTATCAATATCTTTTGCCCGAATTAAATGAGAATCGTGTATAGTCTGCCCGAAAGTATTTTATGGAGTTTTAGCCTTTTGTTTGAAAGCACAAAATGCATTAAACCAGTGGTATGGTAAATCCTCACAATTAAGAGACATTGCTAAATGTTTTTATTTCTCTAGCCACCCATTCTATAGTTCTGAATTCCCATTTAAAAAGTAACTAATTCTAGACTGAATTTGACGGTTCCACATTACTACGACGACGTCTAGTCACAGAGATAGCCATCCATGCAGTAAATCAGTCCTGACAGGCGTGGGTTGAAAAATGACACTTAATTTTTCGCTTCATTATGGTTTAAATGAAAGTAATAAAGCCCAGGAAACTTTCCCGAACTCAAATCTGGATTGCCGTGAATGAGTTGCAAACGTGGACGCAATAAGCGGAGGCTGTCAAGCGCGCTTAACGGGTTTCGTCGGCATCCGCAACCATACGCAACGTTTTGTCGCTTCAATTCACTGAACCAAATTAACAAGGTAGACTTCCGAGTTGTCAAAGAGCTTCTGTATCCTCCAGTTTTCATATAAATCTTAATTATAAAATTCCATAGAGGTTAAATCTGTTTGCACAGTTTACAGAAATAATCTATTCCTACAGATAAAAGTTTGTAGTCACTTCAATCGTAAAATATCACGCCTTTACTTCAATAAAACATGTGAATTCTGTCATCGCGTAACTCAGGAGAGTTAAAAAGTCTAAGTATTCCACCGTACTTATATTGCCAAACGCTATATTGCTGAAGTACGTATCGCTTCAACTGTATCCGCGATAAAATTTCTTATTAGAAAATCTATATCCCAACGTCTGTTGAATGAAGAATTATGAATCACCCGAGATGATACCCATGATACAACACCTGAGAAGTGTCCCTCGTGAACTTAACTCACCGGCTGGTTACGACTGTGACTGGAATTGCACTTGGTTCGGCCATTTCATGGACCAAAATAAGTTCCGCTCTATTATCTTGAGAGAAGGCTTAAATTAGCTCCCTAAAAATAAGCACTGTCACTATCTCTAGAGCCCATGCCGGTGGTAATGAGAGGAATGTGCAATACCACGCAGCTCTTGTGTACTGCCCGGGTTGTTCATTTTCCAAAAGATTTCAAGATGTGATTCGTGAATGTGACGGCAAATGAGCATTTGACTAGGGGAGAACTTCAAGAATTTTTTGGAATGTTATGTCAAAGTGCATCTCTTGTCACAGGCAGCAAGTCTAATTAGGGAATAGATCAACGTTAGCTGCCAGCTCTGGAATTAAGGAACTCTATTGTTTTCTGAGTTAGCACTTTAGCAGGTGTGTCAGTTGTCCTCTGTAGAATCATATTTCCCAGATTTTTGGTTTCAACCGTTTTGAATGACACCATAACTGTTCTTTAACGAACGGCTACACACAATTATTCATTTTTTACTATACGCTTGTACTAAACTCTGCGAAATTCGTTTATTGTTGAGTAGAGAGTATTTCTAGGAATACTGTCCTTGCTTCGTGGTGCCTTATCACTCAAGATCAGTATATACGGGTGTTTGGGCAAGTATTTGGAATATCTGGAATGTGTGATACCAGATAGGCATTTCTAGCACACAATAAGATAACAGAATAGTGAAAGCCCTTGCCTAACCGTAATAGGTTCTAGGTTCAACAGCATATATTCAAATTAATAAGATTTTGATTTTGCAATGTTTTGCTACCCATGAACGGATAAGAAAATCTAAAATGATCTTACCAAAAAGATTTAGAGGTTGACATTTTGAGACTTAAAGTAATGAAAACTGTTCCTTCCTATTTGTAACAATTTTTAAAGCCCTCGAGATTTGAAAAGGATGTCGATGGTACATAGGGTGGTACACAACCATTTAATATTGTCCTCTCCTACATCATAAAATGACTTCTTTCACTTGGACCGACAAGGACGGAAATGAAATACACTTTTCTCAAAACAGATTAATTTGGAGTCTTTAGCTGCTCGTGATGCTTGGCCACCCATTTTCAATCTAACGTCGTTTGTGAAAATACTCGTCAAGTATGCCTGAATGTAAGACAACCACTAAACATATCAACACATGAATTAATTGAAAACAAACAAACTGTCTGTTTTCCGAGTTTATTTGACTAAAGCTTGTTGGCACACGTTTGACCTCCTGCCTGACTTGGCCGGATGCCTGTAACATAATTATGATATCAGAAATATGAAACCTTTGCACCACCCTATCTGTCACTGTACCTTTCGGATGTGTACCAGTTGTATTCAGCTGAGCTGATGGGATAATGGGCTCACGTTTAGAACCTGTCAATCGTAAAATAACTGAGGAAGAGAACTCTCATTTGTCTTCTCTTCAAATTTAGACTTCGTTTCGAGTTTCAAGAATGCCTATGGTTTGTCAGACGAATCTGAATTTATGATTTCTTTTCTTTTTTTCTGTCCCACATGGCACCAATCACAATGTGTCAGATTCAGGGCCAACTCTACTCATTCTTACAAAGAAAAATAAATCTGTCTATCCTACTCCGAGAACTTTAAAGACCATTTTATACTGTGTACTACTAGCGAAGTAAAAGTAATCATAAAATGAAATGAATTGGTCGGGAAAGTTAAGTTCCCTTGTGTGTACGTTACTTTTATGTACTTTGTACATGCTGGGAGGTTTATTTGTCTGATGCGATGGCGAACAACAAAAAATGAAGTCGGTCGATAGCGATTCCTATTAATTTTTTACAAGGCCCGAGTGAAATACTACTAAAATTAAGTGCAGGCTCTTTGAGTTAGAAGAAATCCTGCCAGAAAAGTTTGAGCAGAAACTGCTGGACCTGGTGACTCATATAGGGTGGTGCATGATCAAGCTGTCTGTCAGTGTCTGATCTGACATTTTAGGTGGTTGTACATATATCCTGAAATCGTTTTCTTTTTGATCATATCACCTGAATGAAGCATCTTGTGTCGATGTGATGACCACCCCGGGTCATAGGTCAAGTCATCGATGAAATCTACGGTTCTACAAAGTTTACTGATCGACAACGACCTTAGTCGAACCCCTAAGATGTTGAGACAGCCCGATCACTTTTCAATCTTCGGCACGTTTTTCCTCATTTTATTGCAGACATTCTTAGCTGGCGTAGGAATTACTCCTACGAATGACCCTTGGCATTAAATTGTTTGATGAAAAAATAAATATCAACTCCATTTGAGTAGGACATTTCTTAAGGGTGACCCACCAGCTCCACATAAGAAATTTACTTATACCAATCTCAGTCCGTTTAAAATTCCTATATTAGAGGAACCCTAGTGCCCACAATCTTGTTTAAAATCGTAGTATGGCGCCTGGCGCGCGATAGACAAACTTATAATTGAATCGAAGGAGACGTCGAACCACTTTGAACCTCACATTCTATGTGGTTTATTTTGTTTCGAACATTTCCTTTTCCTACCCAAAACTTTTACTTCACTTTCCAGTGGAAATGACACTTTGAGATTGATTTTCTTTTGAAATCACAGGCCCAGTTACTTACATTATACGCTTCTTCCAACTTATCTGTACCCCTCCAGACATCTTCTCTTCTCAGATACTATAACATTCCGATTTTGAAGTGGATTCGTACTACTTGTTTAAATTCTGAATGAAGTCTCCAGCTCATACGAAATACAAGAACTTAAGCTCAAACTGGAAATACTAAAAATGTTTCAAATTATTGTCGGGTTTTCATGGCTGATATTCCACAAATTAAATTCAGTTTGTTATAGGACGTCGGTTTATCTGCGGCGAGGTTCGATCACTCGGGTACGCAATGTATTTTATGTACTGCTTTTTAAATACCACATGAATTTTGATTTTGTTGTCAGAATTCTTAACTATAGACGATTTTGGCACCCAGTGGTCAACTAGAAAGGTCCTTTTAGGTTTTTTCCATTCAACTTTGATGAATAGCTCAATCAGTGTTACATTCCTTGAGCTGCCAATTATCCTTTACAATTAAGGGCTAATGAGAAGATGAATGAACCCTGGTGGTGAATTCTCGAGAGTATCGTTTGAAAGAAAAACTGTCTGACATGCTGGGACTAAGACAGATCGTATAATCCCAGGTGGTTAGGTTACTCTGCTCCGCTAAACTGACTGAATAGTGATGGCTCTATTTGTATTAATATTTTTCTGAAATGTGTAATGTGATTTTTACAGCTATTACGCTCAAGTGGGCTACCCGCCAACTCCGAGACTGATTCCTCCGATGAAAAGAGCCCGCCATCATGTGCCTCCCTCAGCAAGGCCTTCAAAGACCTCGACCGCCGTTTGTAACAACAATAATAACAACAATTCCCTTAGGAGTACAGCATCTCTCACTGGGCTCAAATCTTACAGTAAGTTATAAGTTAATGATACGGAATTCCAACTTCCGTGTGGCTTAAAAGAAATGCCGCCGTCTGTTCGATTCAAGTGAGACAATTTTAGCGATATCTATTTGAGCCTGCGGTCTGCAATGTCGTCAGGAATATTTCAATAAGTCAAATTCGGTTATGCAATTTGACGACGACCCACAAGGTTGCCCCGTAATAATTTTCTGAAGACATCGCAGATTAACTGCCAAGTCATATGGAATCGCCGCCTTGGTGTAATGAATCAGAGCTAACCGTTAAAGTTCCTTTCCGCCCAACCAGATTTGTCATGTCATTACAGCCTAACTTTTTTTATCACATTCTCGCGTTGACTAAGTGACTGAGTGATTTATCCTCGAACCGAATTTACTCAGACGAAGTTATATGTCAAGGTAATGGTTCGACGGGAGTCAACACAGTCACCAGGGGTTCGATTAAGCCATATGAGCCAACGCGGGTGGGTGATGGTCGAACATTTACTGAACTGATAAGTTCCAGAACCACTTTACTCTTCTCAGTGTGGTCTCTCGCGAATCTGAGTCTGATTTTGAGTCTTGTGTAGGAGGAATATAAGTTTGTGAATGTGACAGGTACTCCGGACATCCTAATTTGTGGGAATTGTCGAGAGCTCTTCACAGAGATCGAACAGTTGATGGATCACAAGAAAAACTATTGTAAACTTCGCTTCACTTGTAAATGCCACGTTCTCAACGGATGTAAACCAAGTAAGGAACACAATCTTAAAATTTAGTTTTATCCTTAACGACTATCTGTGTGGACTATAGACTAGCTTACTGTGTGTTCCGATGTGTGACAGTCAACTGTTTCTATTTCAATATCCGCCTTTTGAAAGGTGGTTTCAGTTTCGAAATTGTCTTTATGATACAAATTTCTGTGCACTTCAGTTCTTCGTTTCAATTTGACTCCCTTTCCGTCTGTATGGTACTTCTGGCGCACACTGTTAGGAACTTTCAGCAGACTATTGGCCAGGTTCTTGGCTACCGTACTTCGGTCAAAAGTTGGCATTAGTATTTTGGCCTTAACTTAAGGTCCAGCCATAGTTTAGTTAAGATCGCAACCTCTCAACCCCAAACGTCAATTGTTATGGTCGCCAGGGGTCAAAGTTGAGCATTCTGCATTTTCCTTTGAAAAGACTCTGGCTTATGCAAAATAATAATGACTTTTTAACGAATTGACCTCTTAATTACTTTCTAGGTACTGTGGGCGATGAACCTGCTTCTCTTTTGTGTTCTCAATGTAAAGACTCTTTTCATTCAGCTTGGGACTTGATGGTTCACGTGCAAACTGCACACTTGCTCAATATTTACCAACTCGGGTCTGACGTCAAGAATGAAGATTCTGTCGTAAGTGAAGTAAAGAATCAACTTTCTTTTGCTTTCACTTCCTTCCATTGTTGTTGCGAAATGGAAATAGCTTCAGGGGCAATCAGCGAGTTCTATGTACAAAAAAAAACGAAAATTCTAAACTCCAACCTATTTACTCTTGAACAAGTGTTTTCAATCACAATAAAAAGAAGGAGGCCGTGATAGAATTTATTTTGTTGATTCGAGTATCTGGAGTAAATATCCGGAGAGAATATTCCATTACGTATACCGTATTCATTGTGTAAGTATATTTTTTCAATTTGTTGTCAGTTTTTGAATGACGTAAGCGGTCATTGGCGTTGAAAAGGAGAAAGTCACTTTCTATTTTCTTTTCCTTTCCTTTCCAACTTTCTCCTCCGATTTCTTTTCCTTTCAGTTTGGGAAAAATGGAAGAGATATAGATACGCGGAAACAGCTGTCAGGAATTATTGGCGTTGCCTTGCCTTGCCTTACATTCCAGTCCGATGACTTGACTGTGTGTCTGTTTTCTTTATCAGTTTTGCTATTTTTTTATTTATCAAAGTGTAAGGAAGTGGAGGAATAGATGGATGGTGGATGCATACATGCATGTATGAATCTCGTCAAACTTCCAACATGATTGTGAAGAAAAAAATTCAGGAAAAGAAAGAAACCAAGGAATAGCGAAATAGTTCATATCAGAATGCCTTTTTTGCAATGTATGTCACAGGCAAGAGGTCAGTGGTTCGAATTTTTGGAGAATTTGCACACAAAATACAAGAATTGTGTCGATCGGTGGTGAAGAAAACTGTGTCTGTACAATGATGAAATTAATTTTCTTTGATTTTTGCTTGGGATAGGGAATGCCGAGTATGTACAGTTCGGCTGATGATCGAAGGCATTCACTCTGAGTTATTCTAATTCAACTCAATACATACCGATCTCTATCATTTGAAAAAGAACATCAAATGTTGACCAGACCTTCGGGTGAATGTCAAATAAATGGATGTATAATTTTCTTTGATTTGGACATTTCAGTCATTCTATCCTTGAACGCCCTATTTTCCTAGGATTATTTGGCCAAAACACACATAGATCTTATATATAGGTCATTGACCCTTTGCTTGGTTGTACGTGTCCGCCTGAGACATACATACCATATGTGGTGGTCCAGTGACCGCCACGTGTTTTACGATACCACGTACTCATGAGTACTATTACCGTTTCACAGGGGGCTTGGCGGTCGTGAGTGGTGAGTGTGATTATAATAAAAAATTCAAACGGGATGAGCTAAATTTTTAAAACTATTCGGGTTCAGGGAACTGTGACGCCGTGTGAACCTGGACCAGATTTTATCACGGCTCATTCCAGTTTTTTATGCATTTCCTCATGGCTTATTAAATTGAGGGCATTCGTCCCGCTGGGCTTTGAATGGGTCTGGAAGGGATTCCAGTAACATTTTGACTTTCTTGTCCTGAAATTTTGACATGGATGATGGGATGGGATGACTCTGGAGCACATACTTACTTTCTTTCATTTATAGGCTTATGGGGCTCAGTCAAACTTTGTAAAACTATCGATCACAATTTTTCAGTGCCTACAAAGAATAGGTAGAAACGCATTGAAGAAAGTTGGGCTTGCATTGCATGCATGGTACGATTCCTTTCCAGACCTTGGATTTGATCCTGAAACTTTCCTTTCTTTACTTCGACAATACTTTTTAATGGATTTTGTGAACAATATATTATTGTACTTGCAACTACGCTCCAGGGTATATTAATAATTAGAACCAAAGAATATTATAACCTTTGAACTTCAAAAGTTTTGATGCTGAAATCTAGTTATTCTGAATTCTCGGATAACCGTTTAGTTGGAGGTCAGAACTGTAATTACGCAAGGCAAAGTCATTAAAGTTTTAGTTGTTAGAATCCATTCATACTTCTCCGGATTCCCCGAGGAATCAGAGAATTTCATCGTCATAATATCAAACGCCCAGGACCCAAGAAATTTCTTATATAAGAGCAGGACTTTCCCTATACTGTGAGATTTTTACTTTGTATACGCAAAGGTTTTTCCTACTCCAGCTTTTATAAATCAGTAAAGTGTCCTAATGGGGTAGGAAAGTCGGGTGCCACAAGAATGCCAAATGTTAATGTTAGTTGACTAGACATTGAGTGTAATGGATGATAGTGCAATAATGTATTCGCTGAAATTAGGTGAATTCTGAATCTATTCCCTGTTGTAATGTAATGTAATGTTCATTACAAACAATATTTGTATAATGTAACAACAGGGATAGAGGCTTTCTCCCTCACACAGATAGACGATCAGCCATCATTTGACAAATAGTGTGTGATATACTAAATCTGTCATCGCACAACTCAAGATAATATAACAAATCCAGAGTATAACCCCTAGCGTTTATTTTCAAATGGCCTGTACCCACGAAATTCTGTAGCTTTGCCTGTGAAAGCGGTTTCGTGTAATCCTGGCATAAAAATTTGACGTTTTGATGAACACAGAAAGAAAACAATAAAGTCTTTGAGTTCTTTCTGCCATTAAAATGAGTGATAGTAATATTTCACTTTATTTCCTTAGAGTGATATTGTGGAAATAACAATGCCAGGTGTAGGCTATCAGTCAAACGAAATTCTAGAATCTACATACTGCTGACACTGGGACTGGGGTTAAGGTGCTGAGATGTGTTGATATAAAATTTTAATAATGTTTTGAATTATTGAATGACCCAGGAGGGAAAAGGTGAGAATGGGGTAAATGGAGCTGACTCAGGAACTATGACTGTAAATGAGCATCACAACCACCATCAGACATTTCCATTGACATTGACATGTTCATCTCATAGCAGCGCTAGCAGCACTGCTAGCAACAGTGGTGATGCACCAGCATCCGGGGAAAACCATGACCACAACTCTTATGAAAATAACTCGTCAGCGTCAGACCATAATAATATTGGGACAACAACTCAGTCAACATCAGCGTCAGGATCAGCGGAGATCCTCATGGTTGATGATAGTAGAGTCGTACTTATGACCTATCCGAAAACACCAACTCCTCCGGAGACACAAATTCAGTTTCAAATGAATGGCAATGGGAACGGGAACAACAACTGTGTGAATTTCCCCACAGAAGCCTCAACTCAAACTCTGGCCTTCCCAATGGAGAATGTGGATGCGGACGTGAAGAATTTCCATTCGGACAGTTACGCTAGGGTAAGTGGACAAAGACAAATGATCTTCGGACATTTTCCCAAACAGGCTTACTTGTATCTTTACTTTAAGGCTATATGCCACAGGCATGATTACCAACGGGAGTGTTGACCTCTCAGGTTTCCAAAAGAACACCACACAGTCGTTACGGCAAAATGTAGGCTATTGGATTTGGCTACATTTTTAACATGTTGTAGTTGTAGGCCTTGACTTCCTGAACAATTTGGTGAAGGTTCCAACCCGAAAGGACTAGCGTTAAGTCGCTAAAAAAGTATACTGGCCAAATGCACTTTGTGAGGTCATAGGAATCCGTGACGCATTCATGACGTCACTGTGTGTATTCTGCACACGCGTATCTAGCGGCTAAACGACCGGAGTTTTTGCAGTGTGACCTTCACAAATGTTGTTCAGGAGGTCAATGGCTACACCATATCTAAGATACATCCGAATTCAGTAATGTCGGATTCGACATTTCGAGTTTTTCCAGATTGTCCAAGCGTTTTCTCTGTTGTGTCGCTGTGTGGACGCCGAAAAACTTTCTCCTGAGATGTCATGTCAGCAGTCAGCACGAGATTAACTAAAATGGACGAACCGGACATGCAAACGATGTCAAACCTTACGTAGTAGAATGTATGACTCTAGAAACTCAAATCAACTGAATCCTATGAGTTGAGGGACTGACAAAATTGTTATAGTCTGGAAACATGTTTTTTTTAATCTATCTTTGATCTTTCTATTCAATAGATGTGACTAAACTGATCAGTGGACAAAATTTTGTCGGCTCAGCTATGGTCGAGGACCACAATTCATATTTGCGCTATTCAAGTGTGCAGAAATCCGAATCATTTCACTTCTAACCTGATTCACCTTGTTCACTATGACATGTTTTGAGCTTAACCACAACAAACACATTTCTTGAGAAATAGTTCCAGGTGAACTCGGCCCAATAAGTTTTGCAGTGAACTGAACTGTCCAATCCAATTTTATTTGTTTTTCTCTTTTTACAGTTCTATTTATGTGTTTATTTCTAAAATTTATGCTTTTACCACTGTCATTTTAGCACAAGGGATGCTTTTTCATATTATAACACATGAGTTCACAATAGCCAATTCCATACTTGCCTCAACTTAGAGAATTCAATCGAGTTGAAATTCTGTAGCACCTCGGCACGTGCTAAACGACTTCCCTTGCGAGACCCGAAATTTGCATACGCTGGATTGAAGTGTTGGCTTAGTCGAGAAACACAAGTCTGAAATAAATCTTCTTCGAGCTTTTTCCCAACATGCCATTACTCAAACGAAACGATCAAGTCTTTATTTTACAGTTCACAAATTTTTTCACCCGATTGGGTTTAAAATGCTAGATCGCTTCCATATTTCAATTCAGGTACACAGTTTGGCACGGCGCGCTCGAATTTGTAAATGAGAGCCTGTTGAGATGATCCTCTCATTCATCACGCGCGTGCGCATGCATATTTAAAGGGAATATTCATCTACATTGAATGCTAAGGTTAAAACACACAGTGTAGGAGATTCGAGACTCTGGTAATGATCATGTCTTATTTAAATATGAAGCTCTTATTTGTCTATGTAAATTCAATTCGCTTTTAACGTGAAAAATTGCAGTTTGTGTTCTAGTACATATTACAATGTTTGCCCTTTGCCTGGAATTTCTCCAGATCGTTGGTAAACATAAGATTTATAGTCTAAGATCACGGGACAGACGCCCAACTTAGAACTGTTTAAAAATGCTCAGAGAATGGTTGATGTCTACAAGGAAATGCACTCTCTCTCCAGAATCTCAATTCCTATTCCAAGCATTCATTGTGTTTCAAGCTCTTCTGGATTTCCTTGGAAAAGATACAAGTCTACTGTATGTGTATAAGGATTGAGATTGAAGGGATTTGGAGTAAGATTTCTTCTATAGAGACGTCCATACGACTAATCAAGTGAGACCATGAATAGGATTTAGGTTGTCCAGGATTGAGTTTATCTCTTTGGTAACACATGGTCGTAAAATAAATTTTGGAACAAAGTAAAAGGACTGAAAGAGTATCTCTGAAGCTGAACTGTTCTTTTCTGATAACATTGCTTGCCTTCCTGGTCACGCGATATCTGTCAAGTCAGGTTGGATGTTTTTGAAAGAAAAAAGAAACATACGAACTATGGATAAATTCCCTCATGGCACTTCAAGATTGTGCTTTACAGGTAGATAGCCAGAGCTAGGGTTTTAACGGCTTTCTCGGATTTGCATCTAAAAACAATAACGGTGACATCAATGAAACATTGTCAACAGGGCTTGTCTAAGGCACTACAATAAAGAGTTCGACTAAATTGACTATTCATAATTAGCAACAATAAAATTCAGACAAAATGTAAAAATTTTCTTCCAAATAAATAAAATTTCAATTTAGTCAGTTATGACAAATATTTCGAACCGTAGAATCATAGAATCAGTTGCGTTTGGATTTAGCCTAAGGAAGGTACCTCTTGATTACCGGGCTGCACGAATAGCTTATGCGCCACTTTAATGTAACCGCCAGTGTTAATGCGAAAATACAATTCTTGTTCTGTTATTCCAGATAATCCCGGCGATCAACGGCAGCGGAGGATTGGACACATCATTTAGAAACTGATTTGAACGAACAAACCGAATGAGTTTCTAGGCGGCATCGTAAAGACAATTTTGGAATCACATGAGATTCATTCGAATTTTTGATAAGAGCAAAGCTAGTTCTTCAGAACCCATAAAATTCCATCGGAATCTTCCACCTTCCCTTGAAGAAATCTACACTATTATTTCTAAATGCGCAAATTTTAAGGTCTTTCATAATTTGCTGGTAACCGAGTCGTACATTCAGAATATCCCACTATGAACACCGAACACAGATTGAATGTCCGCTTCAAAATCGTAAGGCCTTCCAAGATCGGTTGGTCCACAATTTAGGTTCGGTGACCAACTCAGAGTATTCCAAATATCGTGAGTGTTGAGTTGTACACCATGGCATTAGAGACGGACATTTGACATTATTTGCGCTGAAAACTCAGGAATGGAATTTCTTGCAATTTCAAATTTATACTGAAAACGCAAGTAAAGCAGTGAACTTAACTTCACATCACTAAAAACTGAATTTGACATTTTAACACTTTATAATAATTACGATTATTGTAGTACTCGCTGAGTTTTCTACTGGCTCGTTGAACTTTAATAATCATTTAGAAATTACGTAATTTATTCTATACCCTCTTCCCTTGTTGATAATATGTGTCGATGGATTTGTATAAATGGGATCATCATTGAAAATATTGTACGGGACTCATTCAGTGATTTAAATATGATTAATTAAGTGACCGAGTTCATATTTACGCATACGAATCGAAAAGTTTATACTGAACCCTTGAAGTCACAACTTAGAAGATGTCGATAATGTTCCTCACTATAACATGAGTCACAAAAAGACATTTCTACGGTATAAGAGAATCCTATGTAATACAACTAAAATTAATCAGAATTGTAATAATAATGTATAAGAAATCATAACTAATTACATATAAACCTAAATATCAACATGTGAAAATGATATGGACCACCTCTTACCTAACTTTTCCTTTTATGTAATTAATATTAATATTATTAAACAAACACGTAGAAATTAGTGTGAATAATTTTAAATGTCGATATCAAGTGATGTCACTTTTATTCCTGAGCTAATAACAATAAGGTATTAGCTTTTTGTTAGCATTTAAGAAATGTGGCATTACTATGTGTAATCATTTGAATTATTAATTAACAAGGTAGTTAGTGTCGCTTTCAAATTTTCCTCTAATTTGCTTCGACTTTAATAACAATGATGACGGTGCTAGACTGTAGTCTTTAATTATGTGTCGCAATGTTAATCGTAATTTTCTTTCAACAAAGCATAATAACACTTCCTACATTACATAAGGAATGAATAAAATTTTAAATAATAACAGATTTTAATTAAACACTCAAATTGTCCCCTGTTTTGATGTTGTATGGGTACAGAAGTTTTCGTCCCGTAGCACCTTATTCAAGGTCCTTGATACAGTCCAATTAGACCACATGGGAACAAAATCAGGCAGTTTCAGGCATCAGGCTGCTCAAAATGCGGACCCTTTGGCCCAGACGCGGCGTGTCGAATACAAGGTCCCAAGGGGCCTAATCAGGATCCACGTCTTATCTTAGTCGGGAGCCAAATAAGGACAACCACACTTGGGAATAGTGCGAATCAATCCAAAGTACACGATTCTAAATTCCGGCCGAGTCATATTTTACTGCAGAATATATTCTCCTCCAATATTTGTACATCGCCTTTCGGCCTGAAGCCAAACATTTTCGAAAAAAGTTACCATCCTTACCAGGCTCTTTTCATCAGAAGAATCCAATACATGGCGTACAATTATGACAATTAAATCCTCTAATGCGGAATAATCTCGATTTAAGAAAATTACTTTAATGAAATGGTTTTCCTACGACACCCTCCAATGGACTCTTCCGAAATTGTCGCCAGAGAAGTTTCTTCTGAGTTCGTAGAGCATGTCTTTTTTTCAAGAAATTCGTCGAATGTCTTCCTTTTCAGAACGTTTTCTTTCACGAAACCACCTGATTTCGCCCTGGTATGTAATTCGATATATTTTCGTCGTATCTCATTTAACACGTTCGGTTGCGAATATCGT
>JAQFYE010003958.1:0-14237 GCA_034694305.1 Protaphorura glebata
GCGAAAATATTTTAAAAGTTTTGTTGACCATGTTGCGAATGACATTTTTTTGTGTAGAAATTAGAAAACCGGAGTTTGTGACAAATTCCGGAAATGCGTTCCCTAAAAAGGAGAGAGGTGTGGTGGGGCGAGGTGTGGTGAATTTGCAGTGCGGTGGTACGATGTTTGAGGGGAGGCCACATTAACTTTAAAATCAATTGTGCTCAAGATTATTTTATGTTTTAAGAAGTTTGAAAAACCTGATGATGGTCCTGAAAAACCTCTTAAAAAATAAAGGTTGAAATTTTGTCGAATTACGAAGATCGCCAGTGCAAATCAAAATGCAAATTAAATTATCAAATTCAGGATTCAGGAGATCCAGGAGATCGAAGTCTCAGTCAGTCAGTCAGAGAAGAAAACCAAAATTTTAGTAAATTATGAATTTATTTGGTGACAATTTTTTTTAGTAATATTCAAAATATGACCCGACTGACCTTGTTGGTGTTTGGGGAGTGGCAGTGGATTTCTTGGAATTGTCAAAGTTCTTGAGAGTTGTTGTAGTTGACGCAGCAATGCCATTCGAAAATTGTCCTATTCTCGTCAAAAGTCAAATGAATCCTAACCCCTAACGTATCTGACTGAAAATTTGAACTTGTAGATTTTGGAATCTTTCCCTTCAAATTATGAAATCCATTTTTCAATTTCAAGTTTGTAAAACTAAATTTTGATTTTGATTTTTGGACTAAAAATTTGAAGAATTGGACATGAGGTGAGATCTAAGTTTTGAACTGAAAGCCCAGCCGCCGCCGCTCAAAATCACGGACTCAAAATCACTACACTGGGGCATGTGGCAACATTCTATACTTCGACTCTTCTACGACTAAAATTGAAATTCTCTTTTATCGTCTTACATCCCAAACACACTTTTTGATTTACGTGTTTTTAAGTCTAAATTATTCTCGAGTGATAAGGCACAACCTAACAAAAACGAGTGTTCAAGTAATACTAATGCCTACACACACTTAACTGCAAAGTAAGCTAGCAAGCATGCATTGCCCATCGCGTCGAGTTTATTTTGCGTGACCATCATCGTACAGGTGAATATCACCTCTAACCGGACGTTAAGAAGCAATAATGGTGTCCAGGCAGTCAGGCAGTGACTGAACTGACTAACTATTCCAGTTCTGTTAGCGGAGACGTTCAAATGAAGCATGAACCTGAACTGACCACGCTTTAGAAATGTAGAGGCGGTTGAAAATAAAAACAATTTTTGCACATTTTTGCAATAATGCGATACACAACAAATGCCAACTGCGATTTGCGGTGTGTAATTTATAGTCTGAACTTATTATCTCTCTCGAGTTGTGCAATGACAGAATTCAGATTCAATTATGAGTTACCGTCTATTCTACGAGGGAAGAGCCCCATGCAACCCGGTATTTCTTTCCGGTGATAATAAGAAAATAAGGAATGGTGGTACTGTTCAATTTAATTTTTATTTTCTTAAAACTCCCTCGGGCTATTATTGGCCCACTGACCCCAAAATATGTACATTCCTAATAAAATAGGAATGGTGGGGTGGTGGTTAATTGGTACTACGCGATTAGAGTCGTCATGAAACGGCTCAACTTCGACCGGAGATAGTACTGTTCTGAAATGATATGAAACCGAGCGTCGAAATGGTATTCCGACTTTCTGACAATGATGACCGGAATTACTTTCCGGGAATACCCCGCGCTGCGTGCTCTAACACCAAAATGCTTGGACCATTTGGAAGAATCTGGTTACTGTGGAATTGGGTGATCTCAAATAATCATGGTGATTCTCAAACCGGAAACTTCGGTCACGTTCCGAATAGTCCTGAATTTAAATGTCGATGAATGTTGGCCATGTTTAAATAGTCAAACTCCCTAGTAGTAGTAGTAGTCCAATCAAGATCACCAACAAGCTGACTAATCCTGGTCATGCCTGGGATTGTCCTCGTGTATCAAGCCTAGATTGCACTATAAATACATAATATGTACATGCCACAGATAAAATATGAAAACCGATAAAACTAGAATTTCCTAGTTAGAACCCGAATTATCTGGTCGAGTTGGGGAACTCGAGTTCTAACTAGTTCAAACCCGATTTACCCAGATAGAAGATAGAACTAGAATTTGCCAAAGCCGTTTGTTGAAACCCGAAATTATTTGTGTACTTACACTATTTTGGGCAGGATAAATGAATATAGAGATTCTCCTTTCATGTACTCTGTATTTTGGGTTCTCCTGGGTTCTCCCTAGGTGAAACGAGTTCCAGTTTAAATTCACTCAACACAAAGAATTTCGGCTTTCAACAAACGGCTTCGGTTAATTCTAGTTCTATCTAGGTAAATCAAATTTTAACTAGTTAGGACTAGAATTCCCCAACTCGTCCAGATAATACGGGTTCTAACTAGGAAATTCTAACTTTAACGAATTTCGGGTTTTATCTGCGACATATAAAGTGGTGCGGGGTATGATCCTCGGTCTGGGCAGCATAACAAAAAAAATCTTAAGAACCGCTCTACATTACCGTATTTGCTATAATACGCTCACTGTTAGAACCCAGTCTCCATTACAACGCGGGAGCTTTCTCTACTTTCTTCATGCGTCCTTAAGGAGAGAGTGGAGAAAGCGACATATCTGGACAAACGTGTTTTTAATAGAGCGCCCGGGTTCTAATACATCAAATACGGTAACTGGAATCATGACAATACTTCCGACTGTGAATTGTTGTTCGTTAAAGTGTCTAGTAGTGTACACGTATTTCGGTCACTGTTCACGTCACTATTAAGGTATTAGGCAAAACCCCAGCGCTTTATCACACTTTTTTTAAAGAAATATCGTCTAATACGAGAATGTGCACTTGAATATCGGATAAGGATATTGGTTGGCCCCCCTCCCATCATTTACATACAATCAGAATCTAAGTCAACTAAGTTTGTTACAAACGACCTTAATCTACGAAGAACCAAGTAGACTTCTTCCAAAATGGTCTTAACTGCGGAGAGAATTTATTTCATTTACCCAGATAAATTATGTAATAATAATAGTTCTGAATCCCGGTTGGTTTCGCATTAGGAGTGTCGCTATTAAATCAACCCTACAGATTTAGTTGAATTCATTAAATTTCTAACTAGTTTCAGGATAATCACGCCTTCGTTACTATTTTTCCTAAATTTAAAATCGGTCTGAATCCAAAGTCAGAATGTGACGTCATACTGAAGTTATTTGTCCCTGGAATTTAAAATTCATTCAATTGTAACAGTTGTCTACTTATTCACCATTCGTAGAATGGAGCCAAGCCGGTGGTTTACTCGCAACGGAGTAATTTGCCTCAAGTTACTCTACTGTATTAAAATCGACAAGTTTATTTGACTACTTACATAACTTGTATAATTTTTGTAGTAAAAACGAATAGTAACAAATGACGGTTCAAAAATTCATACATCAGATACGAATATCTTCGTAAAAGACGGAGGCTCTGAAAGTTGATAAATTGTACTTGTATTACTATATCGTGTTGTACGACAATACAAAAATACAATGCACTTTCGCGTAAGCATGAACGTATGTATGCTTGGATTAATGGATTCGCTAAGTACACAAAATTGACTATAGTTTTAACGACTTGTGTCGTGCCAAAGATAACCGGTTACATAACATGGCATACTACAAAATACTATAACTATTTCATAGCACTAGAGAACTTACAATAGGTTTGGAGTTGAATTTAACTTGAAATTAACACAATTTTATTTTGTAAAAAAAGACTTAATTGTGCGCGTGGAATTTTCAGAGAGTTCCGACAAATAACCAGTTTCCCTTGTGAAATTCTTATCAGCCTTGTTTATTTCTAGAACCTCGGACACCAGTATGGCGATTTCAACCGCGGTTATATTTATTTTATTTATTGAATCGTTATCACCAGCTACGCTCTGATATTGGCAATTACCACTTTCGAAAAAGTTCATGAAGAGAATTTACCATATATATAGGATCTGATTGATCTATATCTATCTCACACATTTAGGAAATCCTCCATAATCAGCACTAAAACTGTTGTTCTCTAAATTGACATCATCCTTATTCATTCAGATTTATTTTTAAACCTTCAACATTTGTGGAGTCTGACCGGAGGGAACTGACAGCGAATGACAAACCAGACGTTGGAAATACATTGCGTACCTTATTGTTTATCAGTGGGAATAGAAAGTGCTGAGATTTCGTCTCATACGGAAGTGCACAATTATTAACAAATTATTCAACACATAACACTAAAGATCAACTATTCTGTCCCCATTCTGCCCCTTCTCTAAAAAAAAGATAACTTCGTCCCCGGGAAAATAGTTTCTCTGTCCCCCGGTGACTTCCACCCCAAAAATCCTGTCAACGGATTCCCTATTTGAAGGAATAAACGATGGGAATTTGTTACTAATTTCTGGGGTAGAAATTATTGTTTAGCGGACAATTCTACGTTATTTCGGGAGAATCGTACAAATTTTTGGGGTAGTGACCCTGGGGACAGGGATGCTATTTTTCCAGGGACAAAGTTAATTCTTTCGCGGGCATTAATATTTTAATCCACTCCTCAAACTGTCGACCCGATCTTGCCTATGTAGGCGAACAATGGTTTAAAATGCACACATTAATTATCACCATATGGCCTACTCAAGCACTGACTGCTGTACTCCATTTATGTCTAACGGAAAGTAATTCATACTTTCCGTTAGAGATATTGCCCTTGGTCGTAGGAACAACCTCAGTCGGGAGGAAATCTGTTCAAAGTAACGACCTCGGAGATTGTGCATCCGAAGGAATACAACTCTCCACTTACCGAAATGGTAAGCAGTGACATATGCCGCTATGTCGTGAAATTAAGGTCTCCTTTTTACTTTGCTGCCCTTACGAAGCAATTTATTGTGGAGTGTGATGGAAATCTTCACTCCCGAATCTCCGGCTTACACACTATCGTCGTTACACTCTTGGCCTTATGTCATGTCGGAAGTAACAATCATTCAAGAGTTTTTTTCATGCAAAATAGCAATAGCTCAGTTCAACTCTGTTGTCGTTGTCATTTTGATAAAAGGGTGCGGTCTGGTGACCAGAACAAGAATACATGCAATGGAAATAGAACCATATTATAATTAAGCCATAAACAATTATGATTTATTAGAACAGTGTGGAGACAGATACGACAGCTACGCAATAAAATTTAAGAATCAGTTCCAGTTCCAGTACTTGCGTGAACTTACCAAAATTATACTATAAAGGCAGAAAGAAATCAACCACATTAGTAAGTGCGACTTTCTCCCACAAATGTGTAGATACTTGATTAGTAAAAGACATGAACGATTTTTGCGCAAGGATAGAACGGGGGGCAATTGGATTACTTTTTAGTTTAATTAACAGATTTGTTAGAATTCAAATATTTTCTTTCACAACTTATTGTCAGATGGAAAAAATTAATATTGAGAAAAGTTTATTTTCCAGATTGTGTTCTCAGCCCATGGTTGGGTATGTATATGGACCAATGTGTTATCCAAGGAACCTTGACTACACCCTTGGCTAGAGGTATACCAGTACTGACCCAAGGAGTTGTCATTTATCCATTGGTGCTTATTACAACAATGGGAAATCGGTCTCTCCAATAAGCACCAAGTTGTTTACGAAATGACGTCATAGGTCAAAAATTTCCCATTCAATCCATGCAATTCATATTTGGTTGCCACGGGGTTGCCGTCGGAATTTTATTATTTGTCAAAGTGAAGAGTTTGAAAATTATTTTCAGTACTGGCTAACTTATACGGAAGATGTTTTATTTTCCTTGGTGTTGCCATGCCGCCCCCACATGAGGTGTTTTGGACACGGAAAGTCTGTATTTTATGTCTACTCTAAAGCGTGGAAACGCAAATACTTATGCGGCGTTTGAATTGAAAGCCTACCTCGGCAACTTGGTGAACCTGAATCTGAGACTTCTGGATGGATTTTGGAGGAAACCAAGTTATAACAATTGGTTAGTGGAATAAAATATATACATTTCAAGCAGATAAATCAAATGCCGATTATTTTAGCTTTACTGCAACTTAACCTACATATACTCTTGTAACTACGCCAAATCAAGCAATTGTGAGCATTTTGGTGAGAACGCTTTACTATACTATATGTTACGTCGTAGTTAACAATCGTAATAAAAATTAAAGGGCTCTGACCTCCAAACTGCTAGCAATAGTTCAGCTCAGCTCAGTTGTCATTATGAAGAGAGGGGGTGTTCAAACCATAAAATAATGTACGCAATACAATCCAAGCCTTCAATTCAGACAATTTATTGGCTGCGGAAATGTGTTCGGTGCTATCCGGCTGTGAAATACAATCGCGTTCGGCTTAACAATTCAACTTCCAGGAATAAATGCATTATCAAAATGACAGGTCAAGGTCACTAATTTAATAAATTAAATTAAGGGACAAACAATTATGATTTATTAGAATAGCATTGGCTACGCAATGCAATTCCTCCATTTGAACTTACAGAAATGAGTAAACTCTGTATTTCGTCGATATGACTGTCAGGTGTATTGGTAAACTTTCCCATTTTCGGGCACGACATTAGCAGTGATTACAAATTATTCCGTCATGACAAACAAACTACAGTAAGAAGAAATCTCCCTCGTCAAAGAATTAATAATAATGTAATTGCTATTAAACGAATTCAATTTATTAGTTAAAGTGATATCTATTATATTTTAATCTTGTCCCTGTCCGTTATTCCTTTGCTGTTGGGAAAAGGTAGGAGTACTGACAACAGTTTTCTGGAATTCTTGGCCCGAATATAAGAACTTTAGTGAACTAACGTATGTGACACAATAGCTGATTGCCATCTGCTTTGAGGTTCCTAACATTCCAGAAATATTTCCAAAACTTTATTAAATAATTACTTAGACTTCAAAAATTTCATTGTGTTAAGATACCTGTTTCACATTCGCCAGTTTTCGATTCACCTGTTATTAAAACTTCATTTAAATAGACGATTTGTTAACAGAATATACGACGTCGAATATCAGATACGTCTACTTTGGTGAACATTAGTTCGAATTTCAGATGTATCTTTCTTGCAGGTACCACTAAGGGTATACGCTGGTGAACTTCGTCCTGATATACAATATAAAACAGTCGGGGTGACATATCACGACTTCCGAAGAAGTCATCGAAGCGCTTTTGGCGAAATGCAAAGTACGATTCAAAGATCCACGCTTATCAAGTCGTGCGACGTAATATACGGAGTAAATGACTTATTATTGCGAATGCTCAGTCAGTCTGTCTGTCTGTCCGTCCGTCCCGCTTTTCACGAATTTTGGCAGCAAATGAGGATTCCCCCCTGTATCGATTGAAGCAAGCAAGCGCTGCGCCTAGCCGTTAGTCAGCGTCAAAAGTGCGTATAATCTGCAGCGCATGCTGCATTGTTTCTAAAACAGTGCATTGCATTCTAAGTGTTTATAATAGGGAGAGTGCTGAAGTAGATAAGCGGAAAAGGGAAACATTGAAGCAATTCTGGAAGCGTTTCGAATGAGGGTCAACGAGAGCAACTTGATAGACTTTGAATAGTTTTCGGAAAAAGATCGAGCATGAATCGTCAAAGCAAAACTGGTAGTGCTCAACATCAAGGTGGCGAGCAAAATATGCAATGCGGGTTGCGATGGAAACAGCAAACAGAAGCTTTCGAGTCAACTCTTGACGAAGCGTTAACTGATGCCGTGATCAGCAATAGAAGAACATGGAAGCAATAAAATAAATTTGATCTGGCTATTTTGTATCGATTTGGACAATCGATACGCGTAACGGGTAGACGGAAACAATATATCTGCAACTAAGTGTTGAGAAGCGTTTGAGATTATCAGAATGAACAAAGTTAATTTATAGGATAAAACAACGTTAGTAATGTATATTGGACTGACATACGGGGCTAACCGGAAGATGAGTTAAATGTGAATCATTTCGCTCGATTGCGCTTCCAAGTGCACTAGTTTCATTACTTGATTGATTGTCTTGAAATTTGGCATATGTAATCATAGGGTCCTTGGCGCCTCCGGACATTGTCGATAACAAACCACTTGTTTCGCTACTTGACGTTTCTCCTAACCAATAGCACACGGCTTTTTTAGTTTTCAACTATTTTATTTCAATTAGCCATGGAGGTGAACATCAGGGGGCCAAGCCAAAATTGCCAAATGGTAAGTCAATCAATTGCGCTCGCGCGTTTGCTTGCCAGTATAATCTTAAATCTAATCAATCAATAGGTATTTGTTGTCCAATTCCAACGCAACGGAAGATAGCGCAGTTTAAATTACTTACAACATTCAGATCCATAACAGTTATGGATCTATTAATTATTAATTATCTGTCTCTTATTAAAATGTTATTATTAGTTACTAACAATAACATTTTAATAAGATACAGATAATTAAGGAGAAGAGAGCAGGGTTATGATCAACAGACTTTCAGGGTGCCGAAGGGATCGCGAAAATTTGCGACAGACAATCAGGTGTTCCGAAAGTTTTAAATTCTGAAAAAATTGTAGGAAGTATTTATTTAATAATGAAATTGAATTAATTCACTTTGACAGCTAGAAAATATGACATGACAATGTTATGCCTTTTCACATTATTCAAATTTACAAACAGTAGAACGCAAACTAACACTATGTCCATCAATTGAAGTATGAATAGGATGCTGTGTTGGAGAATGTGGATGAGTTGAGGTCAAATGTGGTCCCTCCGTCCCTTTGAGTCCCTAGACTTCGTTTGAATGGAAATTGAACTTTCGGTTGACTGATTGTGAGCTCAAAGAATTTGAAACGCGAGCTAAAATTATTTTGCAACAGCACGAGATGACAAAATGAATGGAGTGAATGACCTCCCGTTGTCTTTTAATTCAACCGGCTGACTTTTTATTCCTACTCAACGCCAACTATTGTTTTATTCCACTTCGGTCCAGATCAAAGTACTTGATTGATTTAAATTGACCTATACTGGAATGAAAATAAATAAAAGTTACCGTGAACGGAACCAAAAACTTTGAACCACCTTATCGCAATGAAGATAGAAACTCAGGAAAAGTCAACATTCGAAATACACATAGTTACATAGAAATATTCGAAACCATGATCGCAAGGCAATTAGTAAACTATAATTTCAATCAATTTTGGACAAACTGAAATAGCCAATTTGAACAAAATCGGTTGATACAGTACACTACAAAGTTCGTTTTTCAAAGTTCTTCGGACTTGTGCCCGAAAACTGTGCTCCCATTCAACACTAGCATCTCTCTAATGTTAATTTGCTTTTCTTTTAAAATCAGAAATGTATGTAAAACTCAGTTTTCTAAAAAAAAACCCGATCCGAAGTGTACTTCCGAGACACATTTACTCTCATTATTGATGTACATATTCCGAAGTCGAGTTCTGGCTTATGCACATTGTTCGTTCTCATATTGGCCAATACACCTTAATCCGTAGCGGAGGAAGAAATACCCTTATTAAAATGGCAATTTATTTTCTCAAACAAAAATACATCATAAAATCAACATTATATTTTGTTTTCAAGAATGGCAGGATAATGTACTGATTCGAAGAATTTGTAAGGCCGCACTGGATTGGTAATCTAAGAGTTCCTGTATTTTTTAAGATAAACTTTGTTAAGTAAAAAAATGTACTTGTAGTGTGAATTATGTTTAACTTGTCTGCGGGATTTACTCAAGTGATCTGTAATTGGAGTAAGTGAGGAATGTTTCTGCCAAATAAACTGCTGCATTGATGACCGTCAGCGCACCCATTGCTACACCAGCTGGTGCTGGATTTGTTTGTGTAAAATGATTGGCAGGAATGAATCGGAGCCAAAACTGAATGATAACACCTCCGGCTGTCAACCACAGGATAGCTCCAACGAAGTTCATAAGTGTTTCCTACATAAGAAAAGGTAAGTTAGATTTTAATCGAATTCTATCAACTATGTACATACATACATATATACAAATACACAGAGTGGTAAAGATTTCCAGTTTGATTTTTTGCTGATAAACTGGTGGACCGAGGACTCCGGGTTTTTATTTGACATGGCCGAAAGCCGAATCAAGCACATGTTTCCATTTTACAATAGTGTTCGAATCGGATTGCAAAAGCTCCGGAAGAAAACGAAAGGAAGGAGATGCATTAATGGTTGCGACCCTGGGAACGATCCGATTGAAATTCTGTTGCGAAGTTCACAATTTCGAAATTCTGGGAAAACTTTTACGAGGAATCCGAATACGCAAGAATGAGCACAATCCGAACATCATCCTGACAGATGTTGAAAGGTCAAGGACGTTCAGAGTGTGATGTGTCTTGGTTCACTTTTTTCTAGAGGTGCCCACTACCCATTATGGCACACAAATGTTATGACTCACATTGTATTATCGTCATTGTTACAAAAATTGATAAACTTGACTTACAGTGATTGACTGATTGACAGACTTGGCGTCGAAGACGGTGGAGATTATGGCCACGAAATTGTAAATGAGAAACCCGATGTAAATTCCACTGGCGAGAGCTTCAGCGTCATGGTTCTTATTGTAGGTCGCACCCATAAAGTAACCTTCGTCACCATTTCGGTACAGAACCAGTACCACAATGTTAATCAACTAGAAACCAAATGTTACATTAATTAACGGAAATTATTAAGGCAGTTAGTACCATAAATGGCTAGACAAATTTCTACAACTAAAAATAAAAATATTTTGATTGATTGACAAACGTAGTAGCAACAAAAGGCGTATAATACTTGTGTGAACTAACGAGGAATGTACTCCGATTTTGCTCAAACTTTTTTCCTGAAAGACCTTCACTAAAAACTAGTATTTTTTTATGACCAAAATATGCCAATGCAATACTCAAAATTCGATTTTGAAATTTTTTATACAAAGTGCAGTCTTTGTTCTCAAGATTTTTGCATGAGATATCCCATGGAACTTTCCCCCAAAACTCATCTCCAGACACAAGTGTTTAAAAAAAAATCGAGTGTTATTATCAATTATGGAATTAATGCATTTTCCTAATATTCACTTCGCTTTGATCCTCCACTTCTGACGTTCAGGAAGTGGAAAAGGCTCTACCTATTAAAGGTTGTCACATTTAATGTGAACTAAAATAATTCTAGAATGGAAGCTAGGAGGATAAAATATTCCGTATTCTCTTTCTGTCTACGGTTATGGGCTAGTCTGTGTATAATTACAAACGAGGAAACTATTTGAGGTCGTTCTCTCCGATTTTGCCTTTTTTTCTGAAAGACCTTAGTCTCAAACCCTCAAATATGTCGCTAGCTCACACAACACTTTAAACGCGTTTTTTGAATCTATTTTTTTGAAATGTTCGATAAGAAACTTTCACTGAAAGAGTTAATCTCAACAGCACATTTTTTTTCGAAAACCAAACTGATTTTTTTCAGAAAACCATTCCAATGATTGGAACACTAAATTAGAATTCTTGGCCTTTTCAACGAGCTATTCCACTTAATTCTGCCTACTGTTCTTGAGAAAGAGGGGGGAGGGAGCAATATATATTAGTCGCCATGTACATGACAAATATTTCTGACAGCAAAATAAATTTAATTAGAAAAATAAAACTGATCTCAAGACCGATTCTTTTTTAAATCCGTCGAAATGTTTAAAATAATGAATTAGAAGATGAAAAAACTTCATAACCTTGCATATTTGAATGTATTTTCCCCCAGAAATCAATATTTCGTGTCGTAATATTAAATTGATATTGATTTCTAGGGGAAAGTACATTCAAATATGCAAAGCTATGAAGTTTTTCATTTTCTAATTCATTACATATTTCAAACATTTCGACGGTTTTCTAAAAATATTTTTTCTTTCGATTTTTGGGGAAAATTGCATGGGATGTCCCATGCTAAAAACTTGAGAACAAAGACTCTTAGCACTTTGAATCAAAAATTTCAATTTTTTCGAATTTTTTGAGTTTTGAGTATTGCGTCGGCATACTTCGGCCAGACTAGTTTTTAGTGAAGGTCTTTCTGGAAAGAAGTTTGAGCGAAATCGCAGAATTAGAAGACAACCGAAAAATAAATTGTGAATTACATGGGAGACAAGGGGAAAGTGCAGGGTTTTTTTTTTCGGCAGGCCAAATATAGATTTCGGAACAGAATTTTGATCAGCGGTGGTGATCATTAGCATTAGCTAGCATGTTAGTTCACGGAGGTCATGTTGTTGGAATTTTGAAAAAATTGAAACGTTGACTATTTCAAAATCTCACTTGAATTTTTTCACTAATGCAACTACTTGAGAATTTGTATTTTCGAAAAAAATTTATAATATTTTTCTAGGCTATATTTTCGACAGTTTTTAAACAAGATGACCTTAGGATTTGGTTGAGGTGTCCAAAACACCAATCACCATCACTCTGTGGTTTTTACTTTTTCAAAAACGGCCTGCCAAAAAATTCAACACTCCGCCCCACATTAGAATCCACATTGGAAATAAACCCCTTTAATATAACCAAGATAAATCACATTGTCCACTCGAGGGATGGAACACCATTGCATTGGTACACTGCGGCACGCTCGGTATGTACTCTCTGGTCAAAATAATTTCTCGTATGTATGTATATAGTTGTAGAAATATTTTTTTTATTTCTACTAGTTAAATTATTATTATTTCTATTAAAGGTTAGTAAGAGTCTCTGGAGTACATCGGTACATCTCTTCTGAATGAAATAATCTTGTTTATATCCAAACGAGTTTATTTTTAAAACTTTCACAAAACAATAAAATATATTAAACATAATACATTTCTCGGAAGAATAGCTGGGACAGAGTGTAATAAATGAGATTGGATTTTGGGTTTTTATTCACATGTCGAAACGCCTTAATTCTGTGTGGTTCAGAAGGTTTAAGTGGGAGTGTTCGTGGGTTTAGCGGGTTTTATGTGGGTAAACCCGCTTAAAATTCGTCGAAACCTGGTTCCGAAGGTCCCATAAAATTAGAAAAAAGTATTTGTGCTCGTCTGTACGAAATACTCTAATTCCGACTGCCTATTTTCCGTTTAAACCCCACAAAACTGGTTCTTATTTTCCTTAAAACTTTCTCCAGTTTATGTAATTATTGGAATCGTCTTGCAATTTCAAACTTACAACTTTAAGGATTTTTGTAGCAGTAGCTGCATGATGTGAAATTGCCATGATTTTTCCTTCCTTCAATTCAGAGAATACGTCCAAAAATTTCCAAAAGTATGTCCGAATTTGGTTACACTTGTAAGTTTTTCACGCACTCTTGCCAACACCCAAATAGGTACAAAAATATTCCCGTAAAAACTCCTACGTTATCTAACTTCAATGATGGAAATGAGTTCACTCCCTAGTTTGTATCCGAGGAAAATGGCTAACACAAGGTGTGGTGATTTTGATAAGCAAAAGCAAACCATGTAAAGTACTAAACGTTCCTCATGATTAACCAGCCATTGCCTAGAAATTAGAACATGAGTAAATAATTACGGAGAAAACCTCATTCTTTTTTCTGTTTTTGCCTTTATCGCCACATTTCAGTCGGTCGACTCACTTTTTTCACCTGATAAGATAAAATTGGCAATTGGCATGGTCATTGCAGGCTAATCTCAGGACAGGACCACCTAATCTATAAGTTTGTAGTTTGTACTACTTCCTCCCTGATTACTATTACGAAACGAAAATTGGTCTGTTCTGCTCATGTTTATGTTCAGCTTTTGGTTTCCATAATGGCTACATCGATGCAATTTAATATTTTTTGTTAGTCATGACGCAGTATCGGTTCTGTGCAACAAATTCTTCAGTTGGGGCCTTCCAAATACGCCGTGTATATTTTGTTTGAGCTTGTACAATCAACTCTCCTTACAGCGCATACCTCCTTTTACCGACCTTTCGTTTATGACACCGTCACAAGTGACTACGCGTTGAAGCATTTCTATTCAATCCAGCGTATTCTTTAAAAAAATGACCTTAAGGTGTAGCCACGGGTTCATTTTCCAAACTTTCGAAATGCCATAGCGATGCTAGAATTATGAACTCCGAGGGTTTTCAACCAATTTTGCATCTCAATCTCATATACAGGGTGTTTATTATCTCTCAGACTACTTAAAACTTTTTTTTGAAATTTTAATATTTTAAGATTTCGAAATTTATTTATTTTGTGAAATTTTGAACTTGACTTTTTT
>JAQFYE010003959.1:0-14236 GCA_034694305.1 Protaphorura glebata
TTGAACTTTTTTACCCGGCGTTTATTCGAACCCAGGCGTTTATTGAAACCCAGGCGCCTAATCGGTCATTTACGGTAGTAACCTTCAATTGGAGTTTGTCAATTAAAATGCATTAAAATGTTTGACCTGAAATTATGATAAAAAAGTTTTCTTGGAAAGAAACGAAAATAACATGTCAAAATATACAACATACCACATAACATGTTCGAAAGGTTAATCCGATTCTTTACAAGAATTTTGGACTTTAACAAGAATGATTAGTAACATTTGAGATTCATCGAAATAGTGAAGCCTGGGCAAATCCAATCGCGTCAAATCCTTATTTTCATCAGCAAGAATGACTGATTTACGAACTACAATTTTTATAATGCCATTCCCTAAATAAATTAACCCCCGCATATATAATCTGCCACTTTAGTTTAGCTAAGTAAGTAGATATCATACTAGAACTCATTCATGGCTTTTGGTAAAATTCAAGACTCTTTTTTTTCTGGTTTTGATTTTAGCTCGTTGTGTCAATTTTTTTTTTAAATATTGCAGAATTGAGAATATTAAATTAGAGGAAAGTATAATGAAACTTACTAAATCATAGCAATTTTAAAATATGTCATAATCATTATGGTAAATAATTAATTATACTTATTTGCAGAAGGGAAATGTGGAATGTGCAATAACTGAACTGATCTGGCAAGGTCACATCACATTTTGAATACTGCGAATAAAACGCTTGGTCATATTTAAAAGAAATAATTATATAATTACTGATTTGCTTTATTCTGTAATTCTAATTAGCAAATTTAACGCTTAAATGTTGCTTAAGCAAAATTTAAACCTGGTAAAAATTGATCTTTCTTCGCCCCATGAAAAGTGATGACTCATTCAAGTACATGTATGTACAGGGTAGTTCATAAATAATTTTTTGCTCACCTTCTCAGCTGGAAGCTTTCAAAAACGTAGGTTAAAATTTAATGTGGGCTCCATGAGCTGTTTAATTGTATTCGAGGGGGTGGTGTACAAAATTATTTCCAGTAAAAATTAAATTCACCCCGAGAGGTAATTGAATTTGTTATTTTACATTTTAGATCATTAGATCGAAAACAAAAGTCTATATTAGAACGTATATCTCATATTTTCTGAAAACCTCAACGCTACACTCCTGTAGGGCGTACATGAAAGGTTGAAGGTTATGAAGTACACTGTATATGTATGACCTTCACCTTCAGAAACCAATCGGTTTGTATTCGTACCTGGTCAATAATTCGCAAAGGCAGGTCAGATAGAAATAGAAATCGGATTTTGGATCGAATGGGTCAATCGATTTAATATGGCAATTATGAAAATAATTGTGAATGAGACCATAAATATTACGTACTTGAAGCGTCATGAAGATCAGCACGACCTCCAGCAACGTTAGCCTTTTGAATACTTCCATCGTCCTTAGTTTCATAATTCAGTTTTTCGTTTAAGACAATGGCGTACATAGGCAAAATTTTAATTTTCCAAAATAAAAATCGTTTGTGAATATTCACAAACGTAGAAAAGTTTTGTAAATGTTCGTTTCACTGTACTGTGACTTGATGTGCGTCACCAAAGAGTTCTGAGAAGTTAGTGAATAACAATTTCGCTCCACGGTAAGTTACGGCTTACGGCTACGTGCAGAATAGAAAACGTATGAAATACGTTTCTGCCTTTCGCTTAAGTACCAGTTTTTTTTCTGCAGTCTGCAAAATATTGGCAAAATGGCAAGGCAAAGGTTTGTTCACTTCACTCAATCCCTGTAGCGCCGGATTGGGTCTGGGTGGTAGACATAGGCTAAAGTTGCATGCAATTTTGCTGTGTATTATGTAGTGCCGTGCCGTGATAAAGATTTTACGAATAGGAGTGGCACGGTGATGCGTTTCCCGTTAGCTTTATCAGTTGTCACAAAAATTTCATTACCACTTGTTATTGTATGAACTTTATGTCTAAACTATCAAAATTTCTGGATATTACCTAGAACTACGGTTTTATATTTGACTATGTTGTATTTTCGTGCTAGAAGTACAAAGTAGCAAAGTGTTACGGGTTGCGTTTACTGCATAGCTATGTTGGGGGTTCGATCTGCCCGGGAAGTATTGTTTCTAACCACTCTACCTCTGGGATTCGTATAGAATACTTAGGAGAATTAAAATTTGGAATTTTGTATATATAAGGAAAGTCCAATCGGAGGTCAATTAACGAATACAGATTTTTGGTCGCAAATGGGAAAAATCGTTTTAACAAACTTTGCTTTCATTGGACGTACACGTAACGTACTTCGAAATTGTTGTAAATGTATCAGAAAATTGTGGCGAAATTAATTATATTAATTTGATCATTGCCATCAGTTTTGATTCATCTAGGTCGTTTTCTGATTAATCGCGCGCAGCGCGCGGGCTTTACTCGTTATGTCGCTGAAACTTATGCCGATGATTCAGAATGAACAGCACTTTCCAATGGTTTATCATGCCATGCTGTACCTATATAGTGCGGTTACGGCTACAATGTTGGTTACATATATATTTGGGACCTTGTCCCTTTTTTGGAACTAGAATTGTAGTGTGTTTTACCGAATACCGACCCTAATTTCCAATGGGGAATTTCTGAGAAATGCTTATTGGTAGGATATACTTACGATATGCTATGCTATGCTAGAATTAATAGGATAGGATATCATGTACGAACTAAAAGTACTGTAGAGTTATTTGTTATAATATATGAATTTTGTTTCTTATGTACACTATTTCATTTTAAAATAATCTGGACAAGTTTTCGTTGTGGGGATAGTTGATAGTTAATTATGTGTATGAATGACGTAATGATATCTGAGAGTTGTGACGTGCGTTATACATACGTAATTTATGATATCAATTGGACCATCGCATCAGGAAAGGGGATATAATAATGCACTTGAGGATAAAAAATAATGAATTGATTTTCTGTTTAGTTTGAGCAAATGCCATGCTCAATAATGCATGTTCACCGATTCAAATTTGACTTGTTCTCAAATAATAATCCTTAATTAGTTAATTAATTTCTTTTATTACGGTCAAGAATATCAGGTTTCCCTGTTGTCAACATCCTGAAGACAAAGTATAGATTTTTGAGGTTTCGTAGGGTAATTACTAACTAAATTTTAAATAACAGACATAGTTGTCATCTTTGGGAGCATTACAGTCAATACAAATATTTGGTGGTTAATCACGGCATGAAGAGTACGAGGGTTCATTGCTCATTAGCACTGGAAATAATAGTAAATCAATTACATGTGGCGAAATATTCTATGGTCACCTTTGATTCTTTCAAGTATGATCAGGATGACCAAGTTCATACAGGTAGTCAAATTATTTTTATATAAAACACCGGGAAAAATAAATAAAATATACACATATTTTTTTGTGAGTTTTTCTGAAATACAATTATTATTCAATTTTATGAGATTATTTATTTTAATACACAACTATTCGTCTCCGGGCACGTTGTCATATTGTCCTTCCTATCCGAAGAATCCGAACACGATGGATTTGACTCGTGACTGTGAGGCTTTTACATCTTTAGTGTCAAGTACATCGCAAACATAATTAAGTCCGGTGTTTTTTCTGAAACACCTCTGAATTATTTTCTCTACTTCGGAGTACTTCAATCTGCCCTAAACGCTCTTTTTGTGGAGTGGTTTAAAAATTCGCAGGAAATGACATGAAATATACCCGCTTCGCCAGTTGCCATTAATATCGACTACTACATAAAATATTTTCGATTCAGACAGAGTAACGCCGACCGAGTGGGCTAATTGCTAATCTGGGTTAGAGTTGTACCGAAGGAACGTAAACTGTTATTCTCCTGGAGTGCTCAATTAAGAAAAAGTACAAATACAAAATTTATTTGTCCGAGTCTACAGACCCTACGACAAATTCGGCAATGGCTTAGACCTGTATTTACACTTCTTGAACGAGACGTGCGGTCAGGACGAATAAAACATCTACAATACAAGCAGCACATCGGAGTTGGTAATATACCAATCACACTACTAATTACTACAGTGAAAAATCAACGTCAAATGGAACTTCAGACTTGAATGGAATGAGTTATGCTTAGCTAGAATTTCATTTTACAGAGTTGAGCTAGAGCTAATCCTTTTGAGGTGCACTAGTTTATCTAAGTACAAACGGCTTAAATTATGAAGGCTAGATTATTATTGTTGGTACTTTATGAATTTTAACCAACTCAACTAGTCAGTCAGTGATAGCTCAATTAAGTTTAAAAGAAAAACAGCATTTCATTTCAGATCCATATAAGTTCCTGGAGAGAGCGTTGATTGCAGAACTTCTTTGCAACTCTGTGTCGCCTGAAAAACAAAGAAGGTGAAATTAAGGAAATATTTTCGTTAATTATGGAATTAAATATAACATGTGGAAATTGGTTTACCGGATTCAATGTTATAGCGGTGAGGCCAAACATTTTGCGAAAACAAACGTGAGCTGGAACATGAGAGATCTGTTGACGCCCTCCCGAGATTGTCAGCATCCTCAAATCTAGGAATAAGAGAAAGTCAAGGATCAGTCATTGAAAAGGCAATTATAATTCGCCAAATCCAGAAATTATGAAACATCAGCGTTTCAATAATATATAATCATTTTGATTTTATAAATGGAGCAGTTCATACTTTTCAAATCCAGTAGCGATGGCTGGCCCAACTCAGTCATGTCCAATAAACCGGTGTCGTCACCTCTTAATTTTCGACACTCATCTTCTCCGAGCCCAGTAAGAACTTCATCCAAGTAGGTAATCGTATTCGGGTCCGGATTAATCTTCTCCGAGTTGCATTTGAAGTAAAGGGATAATTCCTCCAAACCAGTGAGTCCAGTCCACAAGCGTGATATTGGAAACTCTTGTGTAATATTCAGTGTCAGAAGTTTTAAAGCTGGAAACAAAGTGGTGATCCTGTCAACGATTTCGCTGTTCTTCACTTGATAACTCAGGAACCTCAGATTCAACTCTCGAATATTTTCGAAAGCTTCTCGCCTCCCCTCCAAATAAATGAAATCAGTTTCCATTCGAATATCCGCGAGCAATCTCTTCAGTCCTGGTCCATTGTAAGGGCTCCCGCAAAGACTCCATTTAGATGCATCACAGAGGGACAGGCAAGCCAATTCTTTATAATCCTCCGAAATCGTGCGAAGGTCAATTCGTTTCATGAAACTTGCCCATCCCAAACCGAGGGCACGGAGCGAGTGTCGTTTAGAATATATAATGTTGTGTTTTCTTCCTAACTCATAGAAACTGCTAGTCCCAAGGTAGAGAGTCTTCAAGTTGAACTCCGCCATGGCCAACGTTTGAGCAGTTGGACAATCTAAACATCCTTTCAATACAAGATTTGAAAGGTTCGGCAGTTTCAAAATACTGAGTGCTGTCACGAGTCGAGGTAAACACCATTCAACAGCTCCATTCAGATATTTTAAGTTTGGTGTAAGCCGAAAGAGATCCATAAAAAATACAGTGCTTTTCTCCTCGTCACTATTGTAGTGACATCGAGTATTCAGTCTCAGACGTGTTAGTTTCTTCAGAACTGTCAATCCCGACAATTTCGCATCCGCCTCGAAGAAGTCGCATGGCAAGCGATCAAGTGCAAGAAATTCAAGTTGTGGAACTGATGACAAGAATACATGTTCCAATTGTTCAAGAGTAATTTCCTTGTCCGCAAAACTAAGTGTCATTTCTTTGACGAAACAACCAGCGGTAGTAAAATATTCAGTCAATTCTTCCCTGTAATCTTGGACATTGAAATGGCAGAAATGAAGTTTGGAGAAATGTATGTTCCCAACCTGGACGATTTTCATGAATTCGACGAATTGTTTCATGGAACTTTCTCCAAAAGAAATACATTTTCTCTTGGTTAGCTGCCTCCAGGCTTCTGCGGCCCAAGCCTTACAAACTAATCGACAGTTCGGCAGATCTTCAGTCTTCGCATATTGCATCAAACGGGAAAGGATCTGGGCACAAAATATAAAGACTCTGATTAGATTCGTCCAGTTTTATTTTTCAAAACTGTTGCCTAATTAATACAGAAAACTCAATGCACTCGGAATCAAACCAGGAAGAAACAAAAGCACTGAGCATTCCATTCCGGCCTTGACTTTCGTATATATTCACACGGAGCAATGGTCATGTTATCTATAAATGAGGTCATCATCTTCCTGATTATTCCACAGCGTGAATACGATTTTTGTTTATATTTACAAAATTAAAATCAAATTTTGAGATCCCATTAATAAAAAGAAGGAACTAAACTCTGGTTTTACATCTCATCTGACTTCATATTTTGACTTTGCATTGTGAATACAATTACATTGACTCGGCGTGACGTGAAGAGTGTGCGAAGTGCGATGTGCGAGTAAATTTTCTTCAAAATAATAAATTAAATTTAAAATTCTTACCAGATCATTGAAGAGTGAAATTTCGTGTTGATAATCACAGTCCTCGACCTCCTCCCCAGTGCTCACTGCTTCCGGTGGATCAGTGTCATCGCCAGTACTGTCATCTTCGTCTTCTGACAGGTGAAACTCCATTGTTTTCGTTCAATGAACTCTCTAATTGACAATTTTTTATTCAATTACAAGTAGCTGATTTTTTTTTGTAACTTTTGTATTTCAATTCCAAAAGCATTAAAAAATTTTGAACGACGGTGATGGTTGTGATTCTGATTGTACTGAATTAAATAATAATATAAATTTTTCCATACTGTCGTGTGTCGTAGTCACAGTCTATAAAACTTGAGTATTGGATTATATATTTTATGGATATACTGATTAAATATCGTGAACTGTTGTCTCACGAGTAAATGTACAGTACAAAAGTTACAATAGTCGGCAGTGACGACGAAGAAGAGTGTGAACGCCAAATGCGTGTTGGATTGATTTTGGTGGTATGGTGTGGAATATAACTCAGAAGTAGAAGGCCGACGGCCGACCACTTAGCTTTCGTCGGAAGAAATGAAAGTTGAAAACAAATAGGATGTAGCTTTACAGGGTGTGTCATAAAAATGTGGTCAGTTCATACATTCCGTAAGAAAACAGATTTCCCAGCAATTCATTCCTGCAATACGAGGTTTAGGTTTTACTTTTAAGTGAATGTTTGTCTACCCTTATTTATTTATTAAGGTGTAGTGAGCAATTCATTTCGGCAGAAATCTGCACTCAGAGTCAGAGGATGTTTCAGCTATTTTTTGCCCTCATTCTTAATGCCATGCAAATTTTTGAAACACTTTGTCAATCTTGTTGACATTCCTCTATACATTGACAGGCATTAACTGTTCATTTAATTTGCTGCTAGGAATTAAAACGCTGGAGATAATTTAAGGAGAATGGTTGTTAATCCTTGAACACAATTAAGAGGAACAAGTCGCACTTTTGTAAATTGAACTAAATTAAACAAATCTCCTATCTCTCGAGGGTTAATTATCGTTTTTAAAAACATTTAATCATCTTTTAAAATATGGCTTTTCGTGAAATTTCGAAACTGTTCACCTTCATAATCGTATAATTAAGCTAACTAATTAACTCTATCTGTCTCGCTAGTTAGTCCTAGATTTATGTAGACTGTAGACCATTGCACAAAACCCGCTGCGCTCACTTCTCCTTACGTATTTTAGCGCAGACAGAAATACAGGCCGAGATCTCCGCATGATTGGCCTTCAGGGCGGACATTAATTATGAACGAACCGACCTGTACTCTCTCCCATTTTGTGCAGAATTCTACGGAACGATTAAATTAATCAACAAGGATTTCCTGTGGAACGACTTCATCAGAATTCAATGTCATTTTTTTCTATGAACATTGTAGTCTGTACCTCCGACTTCGGTCAAATAATTACAGTAATTAGGCACTATGGAAGCTATGGGAAAAGATATCACGCAGTTAGTAAAGTTCTTGTAAACTGCATCCACTTGTATATTTATTGCAAAAACACGTAAATATAAAACAAACCGACGAGTCAAGTCCTTTTATTTAGCAAATTTTAGATAAGACGGTCACAACGAATAATAAATTGTACAATAATGTGATATGCAAATTATACAAATATTTGGCTAAACCCCACCAATGCAAGGCAATGACGAGGGAGGACCAACCTTCAACAAATTAAACTTCAAGGAATTAAAATTTTGATTCTGAATTCTAAAATTCAGATCTCAAAGCACTTTAAAGTGGGATAACATATTCAGATTCTGTGCACAGAGATAATTCTCTCTTATCTGTCCTTCAAATAGACAATTTATTCATATGGTTTCCGGTACGCTTGGTTGGAATGAAAGCTTATCTCGCACAAAGTAATTAAAAGGTCTAGGAAGTTTTTACTACTCATTATCCCCTGGTATATGCGAACATATATGCTTAAAAGACACATTTGTATAACGATCTTGCGAGCGTAAGAATCGCAAGAATCAGAATTTGTAAAATCCGATTTGCACGATATAATGTATCATGTATCGCCTATATAACATTTTAATGATTTTCATTTATGTTATAAATATAACTACTATCGGATATGTTACTATACCTTTGGAGGAGCGCTTATGCCAATGAGTCGGTACTCGTTTTTGATACGTGTTTTTCTGTCAAGACAAACGTGAAGATTGGGATAGATGCTTGGTGAAATGTATATCTCTGATTTAATCGCCGAATGTCAACTTGAGTCCAGACTTCCACGCAGTTCAGACAAGAATGAAGTACTATGTCATTAGGTTGCAATCTGCAGCGAAACTAATAGTTAATATTAGTGTAAAATCATACACTCAGCAAATGTATGAAGTCGTCTGTCATCAGTCGTATTCTTTAAGGATGTAGTGTTTGTTTGTCTAAAAAAAGTTAATTATATTTTGATGGTGCATGTGTGACGTCATTATTTCGTGTGTGAACACTAGCAGATTCCTTATCCACATTACAACCGCCAACCGCGTGCCAAAGGAAATAAAAATAAATGTGTTCGCTGCACTTAAACTATATTTAACCTTCGGCTAGTGTTTCAAAACAATAACTCACGGGCACCCATTGCGCTGTAGTCTAAGGTTAGACGGCACAACAACATTATGGTAGAAAATATTACTTAACTTTGTAGAAGATTAACTTCTTCATTGATTAACGCCTCGTACTGATTAGATAGCGCAATTACATCGGGATAGATCTTTTAAAATGCAGTCAACACATCAAAAACATTTTATCGACAAGCGTGAGGAAATAAAAATGATGTATTATCATAAAAAAAGTGAACTCTTTAAACCGAAAAAAATGTTGCTGGTTTACTGAAAGTGTAACTAAATCTTCAATTCTCGAGCACATTAAGATTTAATATGTTAAAAGGAAAGGATATACTAACAACGCACGGCTGTCCTGATTATTGTTAGCTTCCTGGGGTCCTTCCTACACAAGGAATTGAAATTCTGAAGTTCCTTAAAATGTTTATTGCACGACAACGCAAATTGCTTGATGTACATATTGGGGCCTAGTTCAGGTCTAGAAGATAATGTAAAAAATAATTTCTTTCGTTATTGCTAATGTACTCAAAATATAATTAACACTGTGATGAAGGAGATTTATTCAGCGCATTCAGAATTCATCACAAGAAGGGACTATTATATCCATGATAGTCGTATTAGTACTTTCAGTGTATTCATACAGTACCAATTTTTACTCATATTACAGCCATATAATCTCCAGATATGGAAACACAAGGCTCGATCAGTGGTGGTGACTCAAAACCGTCGATTTTGGAAAGAATCATTCGTCCCTCTCAACTAAAACAAGAATATCTGACGACCAGTTGTTCTGCTATTGACGAGTTCTTGTGTGGAGGAATTCCGACCTTTGGGATAACGGAAGTGACCGGAGAAAGTGCGAGTGGAAAAACTCAACTCTGCCTTCAATTGGCCCTGACCGCCCAACTTCCAACTTCTCGTGGTGGCTTTGACGGAGGTTTAATTTTGTACTAAAACTTCTAATTATACTTCTGGGGTAGTAATTCTAAGAATTAGAAACTAAACCCACGTGTGTTTAGAGTTCAGGATTTTTTATCCGCTTTTTCCATTAGCCTAATGGAGAAAATTCCAGGTATAATTAGAGACCCAGTTCTATCACAGACCGGGCTTATTACAAGTTTCATAATAATGTTGAAAACCAAATTAAACATGCGACCGGAATAATTCACTTGTGAATTGTATACTTTTTTAGGAGTTGTTTACATCAATACCGAGAAATTATTTCCGTCTCAAAGATTGGCAGAACTGTCTGCACATTTTATTCGGATTTATGGGGACTTACTTCCTGATACCCCTATGGACCAGGTCAACTTGGAGCATATTTCTGATACCGTTAGTGCTATAATTGATGACCCAAATTAAAATCACTGGATTAAATGTTCCTGTTTTAACATGTTCTATTCTAATCTATTCATAGGAATCTCTTCTGCAATGTCTTGAATTTCGACTACCAAATCTAATGGCAGAGAAAAAGGGTCAAATTCGACTTGTGATTGTTGACTCAATCGCAGCGCTTTTTCGAGCTGATTATGGAATAGCTGAAATGGAAAAACGAACTGAGCATTTAAGAAAAGTTGGGGTCACCTTGCATAATTTGTCCAGAGACTATAACGCTGCTGTTTTGGTTGTCAATCAGGTAAGGTGGTGCACAGTGAGCGGACATAGTTGAGGCATATTTTAAAACCCGAAGCATTGCTATACCTCACAAAAAATAAAGCTATACATTTTTAAATTAAAAAATAGAAAGTAGAAAGTTTTTAAATACATAACTTCAAAAAATAAAACTTTACAATTTCGTAAAAATATAAGCATTTAGTATAATTGGATTAAACCATTTGAATCGATTGACGGCTCTATCGTTTTTACAGGTGAGCGGCTCCGTTTCGAAAAGTGAACAAGGACACGCAAATTCAAACGTTCCTTCACTCGGCTTAGCTTGGACCAATCTGGTTACCACAAGAATCGTTTTGTCGCGGACAAATGACTCCCGTTTGCTCAACATTAAGTTCGCACCTCATGTTCCTAGTGGATCATTTGCAATTCAGCTAGGACCGGAAGGATTCAGAGCAGTAAATCCCACCTATCGTAGAAAATAGAAGCGTCTATATCAGCGAATTCAATTTTTGCACGGAAATATTTGTAAACTTAGCGAGTTAAAGTGAGAACAAAATTGTAACTCGAAGAGCTTACAGAAATTTGTCGCTTTACACACTAACTTTAATAAGAAAATGTAAACGACCGTTCACTAATTCACTCGATTTATACCGCCAAAAATTACCCTTAATAAGAACAAACTGTATGTAAAATAAATACTGTCGTCGGTTGTAGTAATGTTTTTCAGCTTTGATTTCTTGTTGACAGATTTCTGACGAAAATTCCTTCATAAGCATTTATCACTGGTTTTGAGTGAATGCATAACTTTAATCAAAGTTGGACCAGATTCGGAGCGATCAGGATGGTTTCTCTGTCGTAATAAGTTCGAAGCACCATTTACACAATGGCTGTTCTAGTTCAAATAGTATTTTCAAATTAATACGAATAGGAAGTTACAGGATATGACAGTGACCGGATTCGGCTTGATTAATCGTCTTGAAGGCAATTAAATATTTGAGCTGCCTTCCGTTTGTGCCGGGCATCACTAAACTATCGGACCGTTCTTAATTGAGCCGATAGTTATTCACTTTCACTTCAAATTCAGCGGGAAGAATTTCTATAAGTATTCTCTGAAATACAATAGAACACCCAACCGAAATTGAGTTCATCCATTCGTCTAATCTTACAGATAAATATCCCTAATTGTCAATTAGATCCCGTTGAAATTAATCAAACTCCAATCAAACTTGGTACATATTTCAGTATAATCAGGTTTTAAAAATCTGGTGTGTAATTTTATCTGTCGTAGGAAATATAATAATGGTTGACGAGAATTTGGTTTCCTGGCTTCTCAAGTGTTGGTACATTCATTCAACAATTTCAGATTGCATACTCATAATGTTGGAAATTTGGTACTGATGTCTTCTTCTCAAATATTCTCATATATTTTATGCTATTTCACTGTGGAGCTTCTGAACAATTATTTTTCTCATTTCTATTTGAATCAGGCTATTATCGATGTGGTCTCGGAGATGGTAAAATAAAGAGTTTTGACCAAGTCTGTACAAAACTGGAGAACCAATAGGGAAATGAAATCAAAACATGAAGTTGAACTTGATTGATTCATTGATTGATTTATTAATCTGTCAAACCGATTTCACATACGTGTGCTTATATTGAGAATCCTCTCCAACTGAAAAATACATGTCTACGTTTACGCTGCTGGTCTGAGAAGCTACATGTTTTCTCCATGTTGGCTTAATTTGATCGTGAAATTCGGTAGTTGTTGGGTTGAAGCAATCGCGGGTAGAGTATTTAATTCGTCTTACATTACCAACACAGACATCAACTCCACAAGTTTTTTTTTAACCATCCAACTTTCTGCGAAATGAACCTCTATTTGACCACACCATTTCGACCACGAATGAAATATATTGACCTAAAATCCGACAACCTTCTTACAAATTATCAATCGGATATCCGTCAGGATTCTTTTCCTTTCTATCATATTTTGCCAATTTTGTCGCAGTCGTTTAACAAGTGACCATTTAAACAGTTGCTATTCTTGCGTCCAATTTTTCCGTATAAGAAACACACATTTCTTGCCAAAATGAACGTATTAATTCTGATTGCTTGCGCTGTTTCTGTAAACTGTGCCTCAACTGACACTAAGCTTGGTAAATATTTTAAAATTGATAACGTTTGTACTTTTCTAAAATATCTGCATTTTGAAAATTGCCTTGTTATCTCAGGTAGTTTTAATGTCGACCGGGCCCAGATAACACTCTCTGGATTTTCAAGTGGTGGAACATTTGCACAACAAATGCAGTTTGCCCACTCTTCTCGTATCGCAGGGATCGCAGTTTTCTCACACAGTAATTTTTTTTAAAAAAGTAGAAATATTTTTGAAAATGGTTTGAATGATCCGTACATAATCTTTGTGTGTAAGATTTTTACAGGTGTGGCCCCGGGAATGGAAGGCTTGCTGATTATGACAGACTTTGCACAAAATTATCAGACCTGAAGGAGAAAGAATATTATGATCCTGAGCTCGTTCATGCAGATATTTCACGATACCGTCGAAGTGGCTTAATAGAAGATACTTCAAATTTACGAAACAAACGTCTCTATGTGTATACGGGTTTGAGAAATGTACTATTTACACCTGGTAAGTTAGCTCTAGCGCAGTTTCTCAGTACTGTTACAGTATATGAAACATTCCATTAAGCTGTGGAAAGAATAATTTGTGCTGAATTTACTTTAGTGAATTGATTGGCAAATCCTTGATTTTTTTCAATAACTAATCGATTGACATTTTGACATTTTTATAATTACACTTGAGACTCCAAGACAAAGTCCTACAAACATTTTTAAAAACTCCAAACGTGCCTGGTTGTTCAAATTATTTACTCATTGAAATTCAAACGAAAGCAGGCATCCCGTAATTCTTGTGTCGACACTGATACTCATTGGTTTCAGCAATTTCCTGTCGGAAACCGCATTAATATATATTTCCTTCTAATCATATTACAGGGCAGAGTTTGGGCATTTTGAATGTTTACGAGCGATACATACGGAACCCAAATAATATTCGCACACGCGTACAGGATGCGGACTTAGTTTTGGTTAGTAATCAAAAACTTGGAATATCCCATGAGTATGATTCATGGGTTTTTCGGGCCGCACCAAATATGTCCACCTGAAAATGTGGAATGTCGACAACAGAAATTGTATACAGGACAAAAATGTGCAAATATTTTTATTGTTGACATTATCGACATTGGGCCCGATTATTTGTAACTGGTTGTTTGCCGTCCCTCTAAAATGGACATTAAAACCTATATTTACAGCCAACAAACAACAATCGATTTGGACCATGTACGGATTTTTCACCCGCCACTGCATTTGTTGCTAATTGTGGATTTTCTGGAGGTTTTGATGCACTTTCTTTCCTTTTACCAGACAAAGTTAGGAAGGAACCAACAGGTAATATATAATTGAAGAATTTGATAGGATCGCTCAAAGAGATTATAATACCCTATAGGCTAGAGTGGCAATGGTATAGGGTTTGGCCGAAATCAAACAACGGCGACCCG
>JAQFYE010003960.1:0-14233 GCA_034694305.1 Protaphorura glebata
TCTTATGGAAGCGTGGGCCCAATTCGCGACAATTTTCAGGCTGTGAATTTCTACTTCATTTCTTGGAGTACAAAAATCACACTTACCTTTCTGAAAAGTAAACATCCTTAATTTTGTGCCCACGAAAGAAATGACCTCAACTGCTACAACTGATACAACTAACTACATCCAGCTGCAACTGACTGCAACTGATAGAGCGGAAGGGTAAGAGAGACGAGGAGTTGAGTTGTCTATTCTGGAGTCAGCTGATAATGCGGCACTCCCAAGGGATCCTTTTAAAGTCTATTAAAAATCCTTATGACAAAAAGTACACGGTTGGATATGACTGAATTTTAGATATGTTGAAGACCTTGACCTCCTGAACATCTTTTGTGAAGGTTCTATTTCAAAAGGACCAACCGTTTTCCCGCTAGAAATGCATTCAAGAACCGAACCGACTTTGTGACGACTTGTCAATCCATGACGTATTCATGACGCCACGAAGTGTATTTTTTCTATGTAAATTCTTGCAAGCGGTTAGAATTTACGAGGTAGAATCTTCATAAAAGTTTTTGAGGAGGTCAATTGTTACAATGTATCAAAAACGTAGCCAAATCTTATGGCCTACTTTTGTCCGAGGTATTATATGTTCGCTAATTATCGTCCGGTATTGGCCCATTTGTTTATAACATTAAAACTTTGACCGAATAAAGACCTATTATTTTCGACTGAGTCCTCATGGGTGTTCTGATTATCAAAGTTGTGCCGAGTTGCCCTATTATCTTATATCAGTTATCATATATTCCTGTCCGGTGTGATGAATCCAACGAACCGTGTCCACCGGATGCGAAGGTCTAAGTCAAGGTTTGAAACTTTGGAACTGACAAATAGAATTGACCGAAATCGTTAAAAATATTTTTCTCTGAAAACTCGGTGTTGCTATGTTGATCAGGGATAGCGACGGGTTAGAGTTAGAGTCAGTTAGAAAGACGAGTCACACAGGTTATAATATTGGAAGAGACTAAAAGAAACTACCAAAGGAATTCATCAATGGAAATTGTTGTTTAAATCATTCTATCTTGAGCTTATGTAGCTTATCGTGCTTCGTGCAGTCGTATTTTTTGGCCTCAACTAGGAGCCACTTTTACAAATGAAACAACTTCTTCCCCTGATGATTTAACCGTTGCTGGTCACTGGAAATGCAAATCGATGTATCGTCATGGATTCATGACGATACAAAATGTATTTGGTCAGTGTACTTGTAGCGGTCAAGCGGTGGGACTCTTTGGAACCTTCAAGACCATGACCTTCAAGAAAGTCGTTTAGGAAGTCAGTGCGGCTACAGCATACAGGGTCGCGCATAACCTCTGCTCCCCCCTCGGCAGCCCAAATTGGGAGAGGCGGACAAAAAGTATATATGCATTTTGTAAAGAATCTTATTGCGGATCTTGGGAGCCATTCCGATTGAAAATCTGTTGCACGTAGCTTTGCTGACGAGTGTTTAAGTAAGGAACGGCATGAAAAGGACCCATAAATTAGGCTTTCTGCAAAAAAAAATGCCCAAAATAATTTTTTTCGAGAAATGCATCGATGCTACCTTTTTTGCAATAATGTTTTTGCAATTTCTAAAATTTTGTTGGACCGAATTTTAAAAAGTTGATTTTTCCCTGCCAGGGCAATTGGAATGGAAATTCTGATATTTCTCACCAAAATGCCATAGCAGCAAAAAACCAACATTTTCCAGGCCGGTCCAGCAAAATTTTGAAAATTGCAACAAATTATTGCAAAAACGGTGGCATCGATGGATTTTTCGAAAAAAATCATTTTGGGCATGTTTTTGTAGTGGAAAGCCTAATTTTTGGGTTCTTTTCATGCCGTTTTTTACTTAAACATTCACGAGCGCCGCTACGTGCAACTGGGAAAGCGTGCAAAAGCGTGCACGTGCAAAAGCTAGGGAAATGGTTCCCTAGATCCGCGATAAGATTCTCTACATAATGCATATCTAACTTTTTATCCGCCTCTTCCAGTTTGGGCTGCCGAGGGGGGAGCAAATGCTATGCGCGACCCTGTATATCGAAAATGAAGTTGAAATTGAAAGGACTTACATATTCTTCCCTTAAGGACTATACGGTGTTTTTTGATCCAAAAATACAGGATCGTGCACATAATTGATTATCCACAACATAGGACTGACCTTTTGTGACCACCTCTTACGAAACAGTGGTGCATCTGGGAGGGAAGGGAAGGAAAACAGGATTAGATTATCAGTTACTCTTCAGGAGAATTCGAGTAAACTAGTGATGGTGCGATATTACGTGGGTTTATGTCTAAGTAAATAAAGAAATTAGCGTTTCATGATTTGGCCTGACTTTATAAGTTTTTACTTTGTTTGCAGATTATGTCTGCGTAAACGAATATTACAAAAAATTCGCATCTTAATTGACATATTCGCAGAATTATGCACAAATGTCGCCGCCATCATCACCGCATATATTGTACTATGTATGGATTCGATTACTTTACAGCCATCCTTTAGTGTTTGTTTTACCTGTGTCAGCCTACCTATTAGGGAAATTGTCAAAACGTCCTGGATTTGTCAGACGTCGTTTATTCTCAGTCTGTCACATTGACAGTGAATTATTGAAGAACTACAATAGATAAACTTCTGAATTCCACATAAATAATACGCACACCTAGCAAATGACGGAGGTATATACGGATGGAGACATTCGAAAAAGTAAATCGGATTGGTTCAGATGCTAAAATGCTTGTCCTGAAAATATTGGCCCTGTTGGTCGTCGGGCTAGTAAATAATAGTAAATTAAGTGATTGCAGTGAAAGAGGCTCTACCGCTAGATTATATCAAATTGTAACGTTGAACCAGTGGCTGCAGGAATTCCGACACTGTCGAATACAATTATACGTCATGGTTAGCCCTACTTTTGTGATTGAGCTATATCCGTTGGAAATACCAGTTACTTCACATTATTTCACACCGACGACAAAATATACAAATGTCAACTCATCAGACATTGAACTACGGGGAACGTTAACTTCTCGTGCCTTAATATTCATTCCTGAAGATTGGAAAAATCTGGATTTCAAGCCTACTAATCAGCACTTGTATAAAAATTTGAAATTCTGCTGCGACTCTGGATCTTGTTTTGAATTCCCATAATTTATTTTCCTGATTTCAATATCAACGGCAACTTGGAATGAGATCAATCTGCCAAAGGCATCCAAGATCACCGACATGAGTCGATGTGATTAAGAAATGATGCTAAGAAAATTTATTATTGTACATGTACGTGTATTAGAAGTTTCTTCCACAAACCTGACAACAGTAGAACCATTGGACGCAGATGGAACTGATTGTTGGGATTCATTGTACATGAAGATCAAGGAGGGACCCAAAACGGAATTCACATTTCATGCAGTTCAAACTGCATTTGAGAAATTGTATAATGAAACAAAGAAAGAAAGGATATACCAGCTTCCCAATAATGAAAGTGACGTCAACATAATAAAATACGTGCAGGGATACATAAAAAATTCCTTTAAGGAACAACCAAAAGGAAGGCAGTACACTTCCTGGTTTGAAAGAATTATAAAACTATTGATCTGTGAAGATGTGGAGATCTACATTCCCCTGGAGGATATTCTGAAGAGAGGCTGGAGTAAAATTGATACATTTTTATATACATCCATTCCTCGGATAAACTACATGAGTGGAGATAGCATTTCTTTAAAGTTTGGAAATTTGCCGCACCTTGTTATCTGCTGACAACACGGGATGGAATTTTGCAACCTTTCAACACGCCAGAGAAAAAATAGCATTTGAATTCTCCGTTCTTCGCTTCACCGTTCGAAACAGAAGTGTGGGTTTCTCTCAGTTTAACAGTATTAATTATTCCAGTCATTTTGTTCACCATATATATGTTGAAAGTACCAAGATTCCAGCGCACATGGAATTGCGTCTATAATATATGTGCTGTGGCTGTTGGGAATATTCTAGAAACACGTCCCGATTTTAGCTCTGAGATTTTTAACAGCCCGAGTCTACTGTTCGCTTGTAAAGTCATACTTGGATTGTGGGGATTAGTGGCAGTAATTATTACTAACGAATATCGAAATGTATTTGTTATGGATATAATCAAACCAGTACCAGCTTCAGAGCACATTGCAAATTTCACTCATGCGAATTCATTTCTGTTTTTTGACGAAGATTTCGGGGGAGTTTTCTTTCATGAAGGGAACTTCACAGGTTTTTTTTTCGGGTTGAATGTAACATCTATGAAGGAATGCATTTCTAAACCCACCTCTCACCAGATTGAAAATTATTACTCGCGCGAAGTTGTCAGTTGCGGTTACGTTGGAGAAATCCTCCGGCGATCAGGATTTACTCCAACAAAATTTTATGGGTGGTTTACTATTGGGAATAGTCAGAAGACTAAGCGCCTTCCAATTAGTTTTGCATACATGTATCGTAATAAAATTAACCATGAAGACTTGTATAAAAAATAGCAGTTTGTTCTAAAACGGGTCCTATTTATCAAAATTCCGCGCTCGATACATTTGTCATGTACACCAAAATTAAGAATAAACGGGGTTGAATTCAAGAAAGGGAATGTCCTCTTCCACGAAGGCACGAATTACTTTGTTTTCAAAAGATGGCATATGCAGTATTCTTACTCAAGAATGCAGCTCCTGTTGCAATCAGGTATTTACAAGATTTGGAAAAAAATACTGGAATATCCATAATCATATCTATTGGGAGATAGCCCTGGCAGATCTCCAGCAAAATTCAGGCGAAAATGAAAGCTGCTGATATTACAAAATCTCAATGGAATCTACAATAGTTACAGTGTTTTATATTTACCTCCTTGGTTCAGCAATTCCAGGTGTAATCCTTGTTATTGAATGTAGACAAGAATTTATAAACCTGTTATTTGAATTATACATAGTATACAGAGTATTTACTTTCATGCACGTTAATGCACCGATTCTACCTTACCACTGAATTGGAACATTTAATTGAAATAAATATTTTAAGAAATTATCAAAATGTAATATCAGTGCACCAACTCATGAAATGAACATTTCAGGACACGACACCTCATTATTTAATTGGCTTAATATTGAAATTCGTGTATTATTACCATTACAGTTTTGAAAATGGAACAGTAAAGTCCGCTGTCTAATCCGAATCTGTCAATACAATCTATCCTGGTAACTATACTTATAAGTCTCAATTAAAAATATATTCTGTCTCCTGCCATTCCATTCCATCGTCAGTGCCATTATTTATTGCCTTCCCTGTGCCATATCAATTTTTTGTTTAATAAAAGCTCAACTCCCGTTCCTAAAGCACGTCGGAAGCCTTTTGTTCACATCTAAGGAGAATATATTGTAGAAGCAATTCAAATTACCTAACAACGCTTGGTAACTTCTGCTAGGCCCTTTCTTTCACTGACCACTTCGTATTAAACACCAGTCTTGTTATTAGATTTGAGAATAACTGTTTACGAGAAGATTATTTCATAATCAAAATTGGATTTAGAATTGGAACGGCGAATACTGTAAAGATATGTTAACTTTATTATGAATTTACTCCACCTGCTAGTTACTCAGTAATCTATACAATCTCCTGATTATCCGTCATTCCTGATATTTGTGCTATGCGATTTTATAGGTGGTAAGTTAAAATGGCACCCAACTTAAAGGAACAAGAATGCTATATAAGGGAAAGGGTATTCTCCATATGTGTGGTTTTCAACAAATTCAAAAGTATCTCAAGATATGCCAGGAAGTACGCATCTGATCTTAGCAGATTTGGATTCCTCACAAAATTCTGAGTCATGTGGGTGTCTATAGTTTCACTTGTCAAAACTTCATTACATCGGTTTTCGTTCGGAGAATGCATTGCATAGCACGTAAATATTTCCTGCAGGATCCGTCTCATTTTCTCAATAACGACTCATTATCCAATCTCAAAATTCTTGCAAATTTAGATTTCCTGCAGGTTTTCGAATCAGAGAGTGCTGATATTATTTGCCTTTCCGAACTACTATTATAACAACAAAATTTAGTTGGGAAATATACGTACTAATAAGAGACAAAACAGACTAGGATTCACCGTAAGCTTATACTCGTACATGCGTAAAGTATTTTCCATAACGGTTACGTGTTGAATGTCCATTCCATTATTTAGCATTTTTGTTCCCTGACCCGACTTAACCTAAGTCATTAGTTGACACCACGCAGGCATTTGACCACCAAAGTCGTATGGCTGGCAGTGGTGACATATTTTCACCCAAATTCTACCCAAATACGAAATTGACAGTGAAATAAAGCATCGCGGGAATAGTGTTATCCATTATCAAATCAAAAATCTTGTAATCTTCGTCAATATGAAACACAATAGTGATTTGAAGAAACTAGCTTGGAAACTTTTTCAATGATGTCATAAAATGAAAAAAATATGATTGATTGATTGATTGACTTTATTTCTACTTTTTGCTATACGATTACAGTTTTTTTATTCAAGAACACACAAATTTTTAGTATATCAAAAAATGAAGTCGAGTTGCGTCCATACATTTATTTATAGATAATAACAAAAAAATTACAATTATTTTGTCAATTTTTCAGATAATAAATAATGAAACATGTAAGTAGCCTAACAATTACGCCAATTTACATCATTATTGCGATCTACTTTAACCAATATTTATTAAATTCTTTACTGAAATTTTGAAAACTTTTGAAAGCATCGCCAAACAATTGATTTAGCTGTCAGTACTGTCCAATTTCGTCTATTCTCAACATCATTCAAATTTACCAATTCTTCCAACTATATTCACATATCCAATTTGTCATCGGAAGAAGACATCCGTTTGACAGCACTCTCTTTCAACCGCAGGTCAAGATAAATAAATTCATTCGGAATTGTAGCCTATGAGCGTGAATACTGAAAAATGTCGTCAACTGAAGAGATAACGGATGATGCATGCAATGGTCAGGATATATTATCTTTCTTATACCTTAGATACTGGGATTGTTATTAATTCATCCATTCGCTTGTCGTTTGTTGAATATATCACGCTGGTACTCAATGCCTTGAAAATCCTCGGCAGATAATGATGACACATGGTAGTTTTAAAACTATATTTAGTCGACGAATGGGGTCTTGAATAACAGTTGGGAATTGGTTCCGAAGTATTATTTTGTATACCTCAAATTACGGACGGACAGATAGACACACCGACAAAGGAAACCTGGTTAGTTCGGTCACTGAAATGTTTGTCGTAAGAATATTGGCCTTATTGGTAGTCGGACTAGTATTTAAAAGTAAGTTAATTCTTTGTAGTAAAAGAGGTTCAGCCAATGGATTATACCGAATTGTGAGGATGAACCAGTGGTTACAAGAATTTCAACACTGTCAAATACAGTTATATGTCATGGTGAGTCCTACTTTTGAGATTGAGTTAGATCCGTTGGAAGTACCAGTCACTTTACATTACTTCACACCGACAACAAAATATATAAAACCCAACTCATCAGACATTGAGCTGAGAGGAACATTAACTTGCCGTGCCTTAATGTTCATTCCACAAGAATTGAGAATTATGGGTTTTGAAATTGTAAACCGGCATTTGCAAAAAAAATTGAAATACTGTTACGGTGCTTGGTCATGTTTTGAATTTCCATCATTTGTTTTTGTGGTATCAATTTCAAGTACATCTTGGAATGATATAGATCTGCCGAAAATACCAAAAATCACTACCAGGACCCTGGCGAATTCAGAAATAATACTAAGAAGAAATATTATTTTACACGTCTGCTTATTAGACGTTCCTTCCGCATATATAACAACAGAACAATTAAACACGGTCGGAGTGGACTTTGGTTGGAATTCAGTGTACACAGAAATTATGAACGGATCCAATGCTGAATTTACATTTCAGGCAGTCAAAACCGCATTTGAGAAATTGTGGAATGAAACTAAGAAAGGAACAATATACAACCTCCGGAATAACGAAAGTGACGTCAACATAATGAAATTCTTGCATGGATACATAAGAAACCCATTTAAGGGACAATCAAAGGGAAAGCTACTCGCCTCACGGTTTGACATTATCATCAAAATTTTAATCTTTGAACTTGTTGAGATCCACATTACCCTGGAGGAGGTTGGAATGAGGAATCGGGATAAAACTGATGCACCCATAATTAAATTTCTGCACCCATTACTATATCGTAGTGGGGTTTCTAAATATTATTCAATTTTACCTCTAGTTGTGTTTGTAGACAGTACGGAGTGGAATTTTGTAACTTGTCAACATACAAGAGAAAAAATGTCGTTCGGATTTTATACTTCACCGTTTGATGTTGAAGTGTGGATTTGCCTTTGTATAACAGTCTTAATTATTCCAATCATCTTGTGCTCCGTATATTTGTGGAAAGTACCAAAACTCAAGCGCACTTGGAATTATGTTTATAACATATGTTCCGTGACTGTGGGAAATATTCTCGAAACAGCTCCTGATTTTAGCGCAGAAATTGCAAGCAATCCTAGTCTACAATTTGTTTGTAAATTACTACTTGGATTGTGGGGACTAGTGGCAGTAATCATTACTAACGAATATCGAAATGTATTCGTCGTAGATTTAATCAACCCAGTACCACTTTCAGACCAAATTGTAAATTTCACACAGGCAGAATGCAGCTCATAATGCAATCAGGGATTTACAACATTTGGAAAAGATACTGGGATATCCATAATCCTAACATTTGGGATAGAGCGCTGAAGGATATACAAAAGAATTCAAGTGAAATTGAAAATGACGGATATTCCAAAATCTCAATAGAATCTACAATCGTTACAGTGTTTTACATTTATCTCACAGGTTTAGCGGTTGCAAGTGTAAGCTTTGTTGTTGAATGTAGAGAAGAAATTGTAACATTGTTATTTGAGTTATGGGTAGTGTACCGATTGTTTACTCTTATGCATGTCAATGTACCGATACTGCCTTATTGCACCTAAACGAGAAAGGCCGACAGATTGCTGAGCAATCTGATGTATGTATAAAGTAAGGAGTTTATTGTTATGATACTTTAAAATATTGTATAATATTATTGTAAGAGAGTCTAGACTCTAGAGAAATGTAGTTTATTTGAGAGAGGCAACAAAAAGAAAGCCGCTCGGCGAAGCTCAGCACCACGTGAACCAAGCGCGAGGCGAACTTATTTTAACTCGTTCTTTGAAAGACTTTCAAAAAATACAATTTAAAAAAAATCATAAAAAAAATTTTAAAGACAATTTTTCCAAACGTTTTTCTGCAAATGATATAATTTTGAGGTCCGGAGTGGCCTTAATTTGAGCTTGGATGTCACCAGCAAGGTCACTAAACTATTCCTTTTCAAAATGTAGAAAAATTATTTCGTGGACAAAAGTGACCTTAATATTACCGCTATGGTGACCTCGGAGGTAATCGGGTACGTCACCAAAATATTTGCATCGAAAAGTCAAGAAATGGTTTCGAGGTCAGAAGTGATCTTAATACGAAGGCCATTCCTAAAGTTTTTTCCGAAGTTTGAGAGACCATAGCTCCGTTGTTCTTTGGCGGATTTGCAGATCACCAAAATATTTTTTATCGACAAGTAGCAAATAAATGTCGAGGTTAAAAGTGACTTTTTTGGTGACTGTTGAAGTTCACTTCACAGGTCATTTGGTAGGTCGTCATCATAATCGTGGTAAAATAACTACTAAAAAAGTATATTGTAATACTCAAACAATCCCTTTCGGGGTTGCGTCGTGTGTTTGATATTATTTGGTAATTCCATTCCAACTATCGGGTAGACCAGTATTACGCTCTACCTAACGGAATTGAACTAAATGTGCAAGAAATAAACACGGTGGGGCGGAACGTAGGCGGCATAGACGTCCGCTCTTCACTCTTTACTTTTTCACACTTATGACGTCTGTCCATTTGATGTCACCACCAAATGACGTCATATGGAACACATCATCTCAATCAATATGATAAACATCCTCTCAATCAATCAAACTTTTGTCTATAGTATAAATTAAAATATGTAATTCAAAGTTAATTACTAAATAATAATAATAATTGAATGGGTAACTCCTCCTATTGTGTTTTTTAAAATAAATGCATGGGTATTGAATATTTCGTTCGAAGTCACATTATTGGAAATAGGAAATGAACCTCGTGTTGCATGTTGATTCAACACATTCCATGCATTGGCGACATGGAAGTCAAACTGAAAAACGGACCATATAAACCCATATTTCTCCCCAGGTTATTAATCATTGCATTAATTTTCATTAAGTACTCACTGCATTAATGTACTTGAACATTGATTGCGTGTACTCAGTCATTTTTTACAACTATCATTCCAGTCTTTTCTGAGTATGAACTTCATAAAATTTGTTCAGGAGGTCAATGACTACAATTTATCTATAATGGGATAAAACTCACTGGCCTCATTTCGACGGAAGGAGATCTGCGTGGCGTATTCTCTGACCCAAACATCCAATAAAATAAAATTATCCGTGTAATTGACTATCCATAAAGAAGAGTAGTGACCTTTTGTGACCTCTGACGAAACAATTATGCCCTCCAAGGGAGGGAGGCGGGTTTGATTTTTTCTTCGCTATGACACGGAAGAGAAATAGAATAAACTTAATAAACCCTCGTAGAAGGCAATATTTATGTGTTGCTTCTCAACAAATAGATACTCCGTACAATTAGATAGCTAAATGGTGACCGAAGTCGGGGTCACCCTCCGACACCAACTTACGATTGCATGTATGCACGTTTCACACCATTCTGATCAACTTTGGATATTTGACCCCCTGGTAACCGAACCTGGAACATTGTAATGATCAGAATTAATTGGAATTACAATCTTTTCTAATAAACCGATTCGGATTCAGTTTATTTTACATCAATCATACATCAATCATCGATACATCAATTCAATTAATTAAGGTTTTTAATACTACCTAACCTAAATTTTTTTAAATGTATTTTATCAGCAGGTCCAATATTCATTGCATATATGACCATGTCCCAATCCCTCAATACAGTTGAATGATCCATTCCAATAATAATTGAAACCAGTATTGCGTGGGCGAGTTCCACTGCAAACGTTTTGATGAGCAATTTACAAAAAAATTAGAATGAAGAAATTGTATAAAAGCGTTACCAATGTGTTACAGTGTACTGCAAACCACATTTAATTTATTACTTACGATTTGCTCTATCCGCTTTAGCTTCTGAAGTCACTCATCCACAATTCGGTGATAGTTATTTTTCCGGAAAATTTTTATCATTTCTCCCATTGTTGGAATCTCGGATGCCTCAGTCCAAATAATTAAGGTTTCCAGGTATTTATTTTTCTGCACGGGTGGCTATGGTGGGTTCTACACACGTCAAAAAAAAAGGTTTCCGATATCATTCGTGTCTCGTTTTTTATTTTCTTGAGGCGCCTTTGATGGGTGGGTCTAATTTTCATTTCATGCATAATCGTATCCCACTCATCCAATACATTAGATGCATACTTCACAATCCAAATTGAAATTAAAACTGCTTGACGTTGGGTTAACTTTACTTTAGCAGTTTAGAGAAATAATTAATCTAAATTAGAGTCAAATGTAATTACAAAACGTAGTTGATGGTTTGGCTACGTGTACTATTTATTATTCATACTCACCAGGTGAACTTCACGTTGTTTGTTGTTAGGCCTTTGGGCCTAACAGCAACGTGGAGTTACCCTTGTACTTACGGTGTAGTGAATCCGCCATTACACGGTAGAATCAAAATACTTAAAATTTCCGGCTTTCAATTGACGATTATTGGAAGTGTATGTGTACGGTGTACGCCGAGATACAAGATACGGTTTGAGCCCATCGGAACATTCATCATTTCAATTTTATAGGAATTTCATGAGTCATTAATGCATGACTGCTTATTTTTTTCAATTTGATATCTCTTATTATGCATGACAAATCGAAAACTGAGGTAACAGTGGCAGATAATAAAACGTGAAGTCCAACCAAATCCCAGTCGATTAGTCAAATAAGCTAACGAGAGCTTATCTTTACTATACTTGGAGAATTTTTGCATGTGTATGCAATGATACAAGATATTATATGCACTGTACACAAAATTTTATCTTTATTCGACATAAAACCCACATTCCAAGAGAATTGGGCATTTCGAGACATTTGAAGCGGAAGATTGACAAACTCCATCAGTCGTCATCTTTTCCAGCCACGGAGCCACTCGAGCTTGCTGTTGTTTTAAATATTTTATGTAATTATGTAAAAATACTCCATCGCTCATACCGAGTAACCTTAGATTGTGTTACCTTCAGCTTCGCCCACAACTGGCGCGGTGGTGCCATCGTCCGTAACGTCGGTTCATTTTTTTTTCTCGGCATCAGGAATCTTTCCCAACTCATCTTTAATATCACAAAATATGTATTCGAGAGAAATGTACAATGAATATGAAAATTTTAAGATCGTGGTTTGATTGCCTGACTCACCAATTGATTCAACTCAGCATGTCTAAATATTTCAATTAAATTTTCCGACGAAGGGCATTGATTGTGCGCAATCCATCTGTCGAGAGTCTCATTAACTCTTCGACGTATTGTATCATTATTCTCCTCTATGTCCATGAGACTGGCGGAATCCAACTCCAAACAATATATGATCATTGGCCAACCACGCAAAGCCGCGGTGTGTTTACAAATTATGTCTGTAATTGGTGCGGCCGCTCGCGGTCGCACCAATTATTATTTTGACAATATTATAACTAATGTATAATTGGAAAAAAAGATCGCAAATTGTTAACCTACGAGCTTTCGTGTCCTTGTCCTTGGAGATAGGAAACTCCCAAATCGTTCTATTTTCCAAATAGTCTGTGTATAACAAATAAAACGGCAGTTATAAAATAGGAACGTCTATAGAAAATTTCCCCATCCTCGACTGCTAGTTACTCACGTGCTATTCTTCTATGTTCAACACGTCCGAAAATCGAAATCAATTCTATCATGGTTGGGCTCTTTGATATCGCCATCCAATCAATTAAGGTTTCCAAAACCTTTCGTGTGGGGTTTCTTATTTTCTTAAGTTGTATTTGATTGGCTGGACTAATACTCATTGCACCCATAATTTGTTCCCAATCCGTTAATACAGCAGAATGCTCCTTTCCAATCGTAATTGAAATTATGACTGCTTGCCTGAGTGTCACTGTAACAGTTTGAACAAGTAATCACAAAGAAGTTGAATTTTGGTGAAACAAAAACATGTTGATGAAGGTTCTACCTCAGTACTGAAAACTATGGTTATCGATCGTACTTACATTTTTGTGAATGTGACATTATCCGGGCAATAGAATTTAAATGAAAATTTTAAAGTTCTCTGTTGTGCTTGAGTCGTGCTGAGACTGGAAATGTCAGAAGAAAGCTTAGTTTTTTTAAAGTTCTCTGAATTTAGCTAATGATTCATATAAGGATACAAGCCTTCGGTTTTTGCTAGGAAGTTGTGTATGTTTTCCCGCGAACACTGAACGCACTTCACAGCATACTTAAGTATTCACCTCTTTATTTATATAGAAATATCGTGAGTGTACAATTTTTTTTACAATCATTATATCTTTGAAACGTAAATAGTAAATCAAAAACTGAGCCAGGTAACATCGGGAGGATTACCAATGTGAAGTAGTGAAACCGACTCCCAGATTATTCAAATAATGTGCAAGAGGGCTTATCTTTACACACCGCTTGCACTTGGCGCGTTAGAAGTATTGTGGCCTACGTATTAGATAGGGAATGACACACAATATTATTTACATAATTACCAAACATTTAACCACCCGATGGAACTTGTTATTGCAGGTGTCCGATAAGCATATTTGTGTTCTGTTATTCATAAGTGAGAACAATATTGTGCTTAGAGTAGATAATTTTATCAGCAGAGTGCACTGCGGTGATTTACTTAAAACATCCAGGTATCCGTAAGATTATTTATTCTGATTTTCATTCCTGTTAATCTTTTATTATTTCTTTGGAAGAAGCAAGGTAATTGGATTATACAAATCAACGCATTTGGACTTAAATATAACGTTTGGGGTACTTCGAATTATATTATATCGTTATTTCTCCAGGCAAACAACGCTGGACAGTTTTCATACTTGTAATGAAAGAGCTGCCGACTCGAAGA
>JAQFYE010003961.1:0-14231 GCA_034694305.1 Protaphorura glebata
AACATGGCCCTAGGTCGGAGCGTCGTAGTTCTAAAATTAGTTTTTAAAAAGTCTCTATTCATTGTGCGCAGCCCTTACTAGCACTCAGCCATGTAGACTAATTTGTAGAGAAAATCATTCTTCAGGCAGCGACATTTGCTGCTGTTCCTTCAATGGCAAGCCGAAGAAATGTATGGAATCACAAAGTACCTTTAAACAGAGACTCCACAATCGCAATGCCCCGTTAAATTTATGTAAATTATGAAAATATTCAGTAGTTCCGTTTTCTCAAAACGGGGCGTTCTTCAGAATTCGTATAATTTTTTGTGACGTTAAGAAAGCGTGATTTTTGTTCTTTAGAGACTGCAGGTTTCAAAATTCAGAATAAGATAAGATAAACTTAAATTCAACTTCTACTAACACCTTTTGAAATTGTTTGTTTGCAAATGTTTGAAATTTAGGGTCCGGAACTATTGTCCAAGTACATAGGTGCCAGCGAGCAATCCGTGAAGGATTTATTTCAACGGTAAGAACAAATTATTTTTTATTTGCGAGCTTTGATTACAGCAAACTACGGCAAACCTCTTTTAATTGCTTTGCAGAAGTACTAATATACCACGGACTTCTATCCTTAAAGGGTAGTTGGAACAGTTTTAGAGTTTTTCGAATTATTTTAAAAATGAACTGTCACTATTCAAACTCTCAAATTTATTTGGTATTGTAAGTTTTAAACTACGTTTTGGCACTAGTTATGAGCTTCTTGATCCACTTGTAGTGTAGGCTAGGAATTGTATTCCTTAGTGTAGGCTAGGTTACAGGTTAAAGTTTCAATCTTTCTTACACATTCGCATGGGATTTGGTTGGTTTTGATAAATGTCCCAAGTCCATAGTAATTAATAGTGTGTTCAGTCAAAACTAACTGTTCTGGTTTATTGTTTTATCAGTTGCTTATTTTAACCCGGTTCCAGCGCATGCAATATATTTCATTAACTTTTAATTTTTAACTTTCAGAGCGAAGGATTCCAAACCGTGCATTCTCTTCTTTGACGAATTTGACAGTTTAGTGCCTCGGTAAGTGCACCCAGTACTCAATTTTGAAACTTGTCCAAGAGACCACTTTCACAGGTCAACTAATACTTTTATGACTGCGATTTTTTCGTCCAAACATGCTGAAAAACTTTATTTAAGGATCATTACTACGTATTTTCAGTATCACAGTTGGCAGAGACAGACCACCTGTTCAGAACGACCTTCGTAGAATAAAAATTGTCCCAAAATTGAGTTAGGTCTCATCGTGTTGTGATAACTTTATTCGGGTTTGGCTTTCCCTCTGAATTAAGTTTCCTGTTACATTATGTTGTTTCAATACTTAATCGTCACGAAACAATGCGTAAATGTCATTTTGTATAGCATCAAAAATTATACGGAATTCGCTTTCATATTTTGTTTACACACAAAGTACTCAGAATATTTTTGAGTATGACATATCACCGTCGGACATGATTTCTGCAGTTTTCGTGCGTAATTAATATTTCATCTTAACGTTACCATGCTACGATGTAATATTAGCACAAAATACTTACTGGAATTCCTTGTCAAGAAAAAAATAATTCTTATAATATCGGCAAGACTTTTCAGAAATGGGTTAAATTATTTCTGAAAAGTCTTGGCCTTAATAAGCAATGCGGATTTCCCATCCGGCCGCATTCATTCAGATAAAGAAGTTGGCTTTTGTTGTTCTGTAACTAATCATGTTCATAAAAGACGCATGCACGTACAAATATTGGCTATCCTTCATCGGAGCATGCATGCCAAATGTAAATGTACGTATTTATTGTTGAGTTAAAAATGGAGTCATAATAAGAGAATAATAGGAGTTGAATGTATTGGATGAGTGAAAGGGGTGAGAGTATTGTGTATGGATTTTATTTTATACCCTCGTATTGAAACTACTAAAATATGTGAGTCAAAAAAATGAACCCATGTCCTTTTTCTCTTCATACACAAAGTCCATAGAATTTTCTATTCTGTGTTGATGAATCAAGCGGAAGGGACGACGATTGTTGTATTCCCCTGAAAGCAAAAGGAAAAAAGGCAAGCTTGACTTTATGAATCGTGTCTTAATGAAGGGGGCGGGTTTCGACTATCATTTCTACACAAAACTGACACAATGACTTATTATTTATTATGAGAGGAGATTCAGAAAACCAAACCAAAAAACCGACTTCAACTTCATTCGTTCGTTGTCATTTATTTTTCACACCTTTGTAGTGTTGTGCATTCTAATTTGTATGTTACGGCCCGGGTGTATTTTCATGGAATTGCATTTTTAGTTTTGCCATTTTACTCGGACTTGGCACGGCGGATTTGACCACGATATTCTAAACAGATCCAGAATCAAAATGCGAATTCCTGTTGTCCGAAGCTTACCATATTTTTCTCTCAATTTCAAAGTTGCTACTCGAATTTAACAAACCTTTAAAAATTTGTTGAGTTAAATCGTAAGGTTCGTGATGTTGCATTTATCTGATCATTCACAAACCCAGTCCTATCCAAGTAAAGTAAATATTTTAAAAATCACGAAAATAAACGTGGACTGTAACATAGACTTTAGAATTGCAATTCTAAGCTTGTGGCTAAGGCTTAGCCCTTTTTTGTAATCTACATTGTTGTGGATAGAAAAATGACTGACTGTCTGATGTCCGTCCGTCCGTCCAGTGATTGTTCCCATTGTTCGCGATCACTTGATGTAAATGCTGGTTCACAATAATACATACAAATTATAGTATAATAGAAGAAAACCATGTTCGTCCCAGTCCTAACTATACACTTTTCATGAGATGAATTCTAGCGTGCGCAATTAAAATTATCATCTTGATAATACTACAAATGTTGGCATTTACACCACGGCCTTTCTAAACAGGTGTGATGCGAGAGTCCATTGTTGGTCATGTTGTTGAATGTTCTGTAGTAAACCAGGAATTAAATTGAAGAGATGAAATAGAATGGACCAACAGGACAATCATTACTACAATGCAATGAATAACAATAATAGTTAGACTTATGTGATGTATTGCATTGATGTACCGGTGCGAAACTGTTAATTAATTGTTTAGATTTCATCGAATAGAATATATAAATTTTAGGTCACAAGTCACTCAAGTGAATATTAGCTGACATGTCACTTCTGACGGACCTATTCTGAATCGAACCCGAGGTTGCATTGATTTTTCCGATTAATGATCAACTATGCAGAACTGTCGTATACATAATTTTTGTTAAATACTATAAATTTTTGAAATATTCCCTTCAACCATGCCATTCTAACTTGCATTCCACGATCCACGGAAGCTTCCAAAAATTGTCAAAACAAAGTTAAGTTATGCGAAAAAGTGTACCAGTTTTCTAATTAATATTCACGACGATGTCACGCACTTGATTGGAACAGTTTTGCGTGGTTCTGGTTTCACATCAAAAACTGTTCCTTTGTCAGAGTAACTTCATGGATCGATTTTTTTTGTAATTAATAGTCGGGGCCATGACTCAACTGGTGTGACTGATCGAGTTGTCAACCAATTTCTGGCTGAAATGGATGGTGTGGACGGTGGGATGGGTCAAGGTGTTCATCTGATTGCAGCCACATCCAGACCTGACCTTATTGACCCTGCTATTCTAAGGCCAGGGCGTTTGGACAAACATCTCTTCTTTCAAATGCCGACAAAGGTAGGTTGGACAACAATTGCTGAATTTTGACTTTTAGTAAATTACAAAACTGTATTCAAAATTCTCTACATATGCAGAGAAGGAATTTATTTGAACAATTTCCTTACGTCTTACACTTTACAATTTGCTTCCATTCTCTTACTGAAATTTTGAATCAATACCACTGTAGCAGCATTGGTCATCAACCTAACCTGATTTATTGAATCGCAATTTTGAACAATGCGTTTGTTCTTACGGCGTTCCTACATGCGACCAAGGGTATAAATGCACGCTCTTGCATGCGACAAGAACGTGCATTATATTTTAGTAAATTTAAATTAATATCGAACATAAATTAAAAGGGAATGAAATCAAAACCGGACTTCATATAAAAAGACGTCACCATTTTAATCCTAGTTAGCAAACGCGCAAAAGATTACCAACTCATCAATGTTAAAATTATACCATAGATGCACGTTTAGACAATTAAGAAGGATAAGGTGCTGTATAAGCCACTCCCATGTGCAAATCACCACGCCCCTCTTTGATCTCCTCCATAAATGCTACGACGACCCAGATACTGAAGAGGTGAAATAAGATTTCCACTATGGAAACACCAAGTCGAAGTGACCCGGCCATATCCCTGCTCACGGAACGTAGAAAAATTGTACAGATTATCACGATAGACACAATCAGCAGAACTAACATCCCAATCCAGCAAAAGCGGCTCTTCTTTAACCTCACCTATTTAATTGTACATGATTATGAAATTAAAATAGAATGTAAAATTTCTTTTTCAAGTCTTCTTAAATTCAAACACCTTGTTGGCTGCAACAAATAAAACACTTCCAAGAAAAATGTGTGTAATATTCACCAAAATGTAGGCGATGACAATGACGACAAAGGTAACTGCAAGCAAAATTAGGCAAACGTCACTGGCACAGTTGAAATTTTGGGAATTACAGTTTACTTCAACTTCTAAATTTACCTCCTCGAGTTTGATGGATACTGATGTCGTACAATTCGTGTACCTTCAGATACGTGTGAAGAACGATTATGTAAAAACCCGATACAATCAAAGAGAAAATCTGAAAATAAACAGACGAACTGAATCTACTCCAGTTATATTGTTGGCCATAATCTCACTTCACGGGACGACTATTTTTTAGGAAAGTGTCATCTTGAATTGTGTAGTAAAATATTTGAATCGCACGTACGGTTAACGCAAAGTTTGCGCACAGTACAATTTTCGTTGGAAATCTTACCATTCCTATATAGCGATAGTTGTGGTTGCCGTCCTAAGGGAGCACCCACAGAAACAAGGGTTTGCGACCATTATAATAATTTGCTCTTGAAATTAAAACTAGAGTGAACAACTTTATAAAACAATCCAAATGTTTTTTTGTAGCAAGTGCATTTACAGTACACGCAGTCGAGTCGAGATACCTGTGGGCGAATGCCTTACAAGGAACACTAATAAAATGCACTCAAGCTTGTCCTTGTGAAGAAAATGAAATAAACTTTGATTCTTCCATTAGCTGGGCACAACATTATCCAGATGTGCGACAACAAATTGACCTTTGCGCTGCGCATAATGAGCTTTGAAACTTTTTTTTCGCACTTGATAATACACATATTCAGAAACCAATGTTTAGGCTAATAATGTTGGTAATATTTATTTTAGCGCTTACCGAATTTTGATTAATTGGTTCCATTTTATTACATATCTAAAAAAAAGTACGAGTAATATCGGTTCCAATCTGCCACATGTTGGGACTTGGGACGGGGTTCGATTCTTCGAGCATCGGGCATGACATATCTCACTCCATCCAACTCGTCCTTCACTGTGAAGCTCTTACTTTGAAAACGCAGGGTTTTTTTTTCCGTTTTCGCTTTTAGAAATTAGTAATGTGCCGTAATAGGGTTGGAAAGTATGGTATCTCGAGAATGCCCAATGACTGTAAAAAAGACGTTGATATCGTCGAAATGATGAATTCTGAACCGAACCGGGATAGCCGGTTGGAGGCTTTCTCCGTCTCCCTCGTCGAAATAGACGATAATCCATCATCTGACAAAGAATGTTGGATGTATGATATCTTAATTCTGTCATTCCATAAAACAGGAAAGATAACGAATTCAGAGCTTAATCCCATGTGGTTTTTAGTGTAATCTCTTTGTCGGAAAAGGATAAATGTTATAATGATATAGCTGAACCGAGTAAAACAGACAAATCTTTAAACTCCAATCGATAATTATCTAACAAGATTTAATATTTTATAGTACAAGCCAGTACTTGCAGCTAATGATTTATTTGTGTTGTTTCTATTGATAATCCAGGAAGAGAGGATAGAAATTGTGAAGAGACAAAGTGAGCAAGTGAATTTGTTGGGGTGGGGTGATGAAGATTGGGAGTTAATTGGGCGTGAAACAGAGGGATTTACTGGTAATAACAACTGGTAACACGTCATTTCATTTATGCACAATGAAACACTGATGTATTAAATTTATCATGCAGGTTCGGATTTACATTCGCTCCTCTTTTCAGCTCAAATGGCTTCTATTCAACAGTACCTTGGTTAGTCAATTATTATTTCGATTGTTACAATACAAGCAACCCCATCAAAATGTCCGGGGTGGTATGAATATTCGTTCATAGTCTGTTCAATACATAGAAGGATTCATTCCTTTCTAGTCATAATTATTGATTGGGATATTTTTTTATTTCATCATTATTACATTTTTCCAACCACTTCAAGCTTGACTCAGCTCTTCAAATCAATTGGTTATGGAGTTGTTCGTTAGAACCAGTCATGCATTCATTCCATGATTGGAACAAAATTAATTTACCCTTGTCATCTTTGTTAATGAGTTGAATGATTTTGTCTTCCATGCAAATCCAAAACAATATTTTATTCACCAGGACGAAACGTTCAATTTCATTTGAAATATTGGGGTCTGTTCCAAATTTGTGTTATTTGAATATTTATTCGAATTTTATTCAATAGATGACTTTTGTTTTTCTTAATGTTTTTTAATGGTTGGGCGTGCTAGCTTTTTGAGTATTGTAATATTTTCGTTATTCTAAGATACATTAATCTGAAATATTGCCCACCGCCCCCCCCCCCCTCGAATTTCTGCCCGGTAAATGTATCGACGTAATAGAAACATTAGATAATTCATATACTCTTGTGTGCATTATTACGTCCAAGCATTCACTGTGTGCCGAAGATATTTCATTTCATCTCATTATGTGTGATATTTGATTAGGTAAACTTGAAACTAATGAGTCCACCTCTGGCAGGAATAAAAATTTACAGATGGTAAGTAAGGAAGTAAGGTTTATTATCTCTTCTATTTTAATCCAAACCCTCTACACTTGACGATACAATATGTAAGTCATAATGAATTGCCCTAGAGGAGAAATATATTAAGGCGGGTATTTGGGCTACGAGTGGACCCCACAAGTGCGTGTAATTACAGTACGCGTAGTGAAATAAGAATTTTGAGTGATTGAATTCAAGAGTTAGAAGAGAATTTAATTAATTTGCGATGCAGAGTAAATAAAGTCATTAAAAAGATAAATAAGATTGTTTTTGCAAAGTGAGTTAGAGTCAATACCGAATAGACGATCCATTGATTGAAGATTGAAATTCAAACACAAATCGTCATAAACACATCTGAGCAATTTACAGGGCTTGAAACAACTATTACACATTTCGTTTTACGTCTAAAATTGCATGACTCTCAAAAAAGACTCCACTTAAGATTCAAAGTGTATTGATTAAAACCGAAATTTGTGAGTTTAGGAAATTTTTAGGTGTAAATTGTTGAATCAAAGAAATCTAATTATTTTGTCGAGTTGAAGTTGAAGAAATACGAATACTTCTAACGTACCGTTTAAAATCGAATTATTTATAACTGTTCAATTTTCTGTAAAATATTAGAATTTAAACTTAAAATTGCATGACTCGCGTTAATACTTGCCTTTGAATTAGATCTCGAAATGTTTATTGTTAGTGTGAGTCATATAAAATTTCGAATATTAATGTCGAAGGATCCCAACATTGTTGTAATAATTAATTATTAAGACTGTCTTCATTGCTCGCAAATAGACCACACAGGTTTTATTTATAAGGACAATTTGACCATTTGCTCCTTCACGTGCCACGTTGAAAACCATTACAAGTTCAGATAATATTTTGGATTTCACCAACTATTTGAACTTGTAAGGGCAATATTATAAACTCCGTTCAAAATATAATATTTAGGAAGAAGACCCAAATGTTTCCAAAATCCGTGTCGTGATATCAATGGAAAATATGCAAACGGCCTTGTCAGATTTTCATCCCAGCCTTCAAGGAAAGGAGTTGCAGAAATTCAAGACAATGTGAGAAATCATGATTACAATATTTCATTGTATAGTATTTCGTATTCTGATCATAATTTATATTCCGGAACGGGGTAATCCATTTGAATTATTTGAATAATTAGTTCATTTGGGAAAAATATGCAACCAGTAAGTGATTAATATTGATTACTAGATACCGCACTAGGTGATCCCCAACACCTTTGGTGACGTTGAATTCCAGGACCAAGTCAAGCTAATCTGTACAATTTATGATAATAATGAATATTATAAAGTTTTGTTTTCAAAGCTTTCAAAGCTCACGATTTGTGATCTGACTGGAAAAGCCAGGGATTTAATTACACTGATATTGAATTTCAAAAAATAATTATTTTTTGAAAACTAACGGATGTATGGAGAAACTTGCACTTGCGACTACATTCCTATGGTATTACGCCAAGGCTTGATAGGATCGGTATGTTTAAAGGGTGACCATACATCCAACTAATGCCTTTCTCCGGCGGTGGTCGCCAAACGCAGGTTTCCGTGCGTAGTAATTACCCGTACATTTAGAAAAGACTTTGGCTAATCTCTCAGGCTGAATAATTCGTTTGGTTCTATGTTTTGATTGTTACATTTCTATAAACTTTCTAAACTTTATCTTCGTGTGTTTTCAGATACGGGAGTTTTTCCAGCTCAAGAAGTGGTGCTTCATCAGAGAAAGGGAGAGGAGAAAGTGGATCCATTCAAATGAGTGGAAAAAGAGCTACACTTGCATAAAACTTTTACTCTGTGTTCATTTGCATATTCCTTCGATTCAGTCCATGACAATAATAAATAGAAAAGCGGAGGCAGATGTGTCTTGTGGGATACTTTTATTTGAGATTGAATGAGAAAACTCGAATAGAACCAACTTGAAAAGTCGTACCTCGCATTTATTCAGTCAACTCTCTTCAACTTGTTGTCTGTCATTAAACCAATTTTCTTTTTCAATTTGAATGGAGAACAGTATTTTCTAAGGGAAAAAGTTTATGTGGAGAGATGAGTTCACTTGAACACTAGTCAGCATTATTCAACAAAACTTTCGTCAAAAGGAAATGTAAAATAGTCTCATTAATTGTCAATCCAGTTCCACGAGGTTTATTTTAGATTTTTTTTTCACTTTCGTATTCTACATTTTCAAATGTACTGAGATACTCACTCAGGATTTCTCATTGTAATAATTTCATACCTTGTAAGAAAATTGTGTAAAAATGTGTTGACAATTTTTACTTAATTCAAAAACCGGACGCTGTAACTGCCACTTATATACGTATTTTATTAACTAATCGAAATAAAAATTTGACGTTTAAATTCAGAACTATTCTAGAAGATTTTTAACCGGTCTGAATGTTCAATTTCATGTTCCGTACACTTTCATTTCTTCCTTCAGCTCAAGGAGAGTGGATTTTTACTTCCGGTTGTCTACTCCTGAATTTTTTTTTCAAGGGTACTACACAATGGCAAATGTTATGACGTCCGGGTAAATTGCATAGGAGATGACATGACACCGCAGTCATTTTGTGGGACATTCTAAAATATCTCAGACTGCCGGTGTTCATATGCCCAAAATATGACTTCAATTCACCCCGTTTTTAATCCAAACTTTCGAGGTCAACGACTAATTTTTGACGTTCTTCAGCTAGCAGCTGGAACAAGGGAATTAATTAAATTCGCGGTATTCCAAATCTCGAGAGCCCGACTTAATTTTTTTTTGTACTGTGTGTCCTATTTCACACCGAGATGCGTTGCCTCCTAACCTAATACATAAAGCAAGAGTACCGTTGGCTGAATCAAAATTACTGATGATCTCGTATGACTAAATCGCGTATTAGATTATTGCGTCATAATTACAGGATAAATTAATAGTTGTCGATCGGGGATAGGATTCAATTTAAACTACATGTAATTAGTTTTATCGGTACCCCAAACACGAGCATCACCAATTGCATTACATTCTGATTCTGGTATTCCACCGGATGACTTGTGAACTCTGAAATCATTTGTTAGAGAGGACGACACAGTGTTATTGTTGACATGAATAGTGGTTCAATTTTGAGTCATTTGTGACAATGCTAACATGAGGGAACCATCAATCACAATTATGATGACTGCTGTTCCTCTTCCTAAAATCTTCCTTTGTCATTATCATCTATTCAGACTAGACGGACACCGGCAAGTGATAGCAGTCAAAGTCTACTCTAAGCTTTGAAATGCTCATTGTACACCTTCCAGATGTAATGCCGAATATTTAACAATTCTTAGCCCTACAACAACGGTGGCTGCATTCCACTTCATCAAAATTATACACTCTGGACAGGCCACACATTGATAAAGTTTTTATTACAAACAGAAATATTTGCGTCTGGTACATGAACTCAATTGAAGTTACGTAACAAATGCGCTTGTAGAAATTCGTCAAATTCGGAGCGCAGAATCATTGATCAATTGTCTAGCATACAAAATAAGTTCATTTTTTGTACCGTGACTGTTAGATCTTGACACTAATGTCACCGCTGGCTATCCAATCCGTTGAATAATCTGCAATATTTGCTACATTCACCCTGTCTCGACGGCGAAAGTTTGGCAAAGTCAAAATGCATTACCTGGCCTAATTTTTAATCTTGCTGTAGTGAACTACTAAAATAATTTTTTTTTAGTAAAACGCCGGAGGCAATTTCTAGATAAATTACTTTATAAATAAATTTTAATTGTATTATTAATGAAATAATATTTCCGTTCGCAAAAAAAATTATTCGAGAGGACGGGTCTATATTCTGCATTTCTTATGGCTTTCCAACAAATAATTTATATGAGTTCGTTCTTTTAATTTCTCTGTATTTCGTAATATTAACGTCACTTTATATCCCGTTTTACGCAATTGATGGCAATTAAATACAAGTCAAGAAATTTGAACTAGAAAAATGTTGAGACATTTTCTGCGGACCATAAATTAAATTCTTAGATTTAGAAAATGTTAAAACTAATGTGCTTGAAATTATTACAAGTGTTAGCTTCCAGACATTGCAAGGTTAAGTGCGCGACGGCCTTACTCCTCAAACTATGTGGCATTGCAATTTCTGATTTTTTCCTTCCAAATTGAATCACCGAGAATGAAAATGTAGCGAACAGTTTTTTTTTTTTGAATCTGTAGAACTGATGTTATCCGCGTTGCTATCAATTTTACATGTATTTTGATAAAATGTCACTTTTTCAACAAAGTCGTTAATATATCCAGTGAAAGAAAGAGAAGCTGAGATGTGTGGATGCATGGAGTTTTCTGTTTTAATATGCGGGGCGCACGACCCCCTGAAAAGCCATTGTGAGAATTTGACGGTGTGACCAATTGTGAGGGGAATTGTATGATTTTGGTGACTGAGAGAAGGATTCTTTGTCCGGTTTCGTATGCATCTTGAATAGGATTATTATTGTCCGGGACTCCGTTTGTATGTCCGTATGTAGAAAGGAGGTAGACTCCGAAGAAAAGTACAGTTTCGGATGCTTATTTCTCGGGTTTTCTCCTAAACTCTTGTACCCCATGGAATATAAATAAGTGTGAATTGAGGATACATAGAATGGATTGAATTGTGTATGGGAAACGTTTAGTGCATGCTGAATAACAATTTTGTTTGAAGAATAAAAAATGTCCTTGTACAGAACAAGGAGTAGTAGTAGTACAGTGTACAGTAGTGACTGTAGCACTCAAATGCTCAATTCTTCAAATCTCAACTCACAATTGGTTTTGTTGTCAATTCCCCTTTTTCACACTCCACATTTTCCGCTTCAATGATCTCTGTATTCTTTTATGTACTGCTTTCCAAATGGTCCTCAATCTGAATGACTTCAACTGTACTGCTTCAATTGTGTGGCATGGGTTCTAATTTTTTAGTGTTCAATCGAAGTCTACGAGAAATCCACCGGGAAATTTGGTATCATGCTAAAAATATCTTCAAAGCATAACATTTACCTTAATCTTGGTGTTTTTTTTTTATTAATTTCGGACATTGACTTTAAAAAGACATGCAAATCGACAGAAATATTTTTCTATGCGAACAATTCTCTCCGATATTAAAATGGTTTTCTTTTACGAGAATGACGCAACCAGCAGATTAACACAGAGCCTCATTCAGTAAATGCATTTAGTGAGCACACTTTTACACGGAAATAGAAAGTCAGTAGAGTATGAAACATAGTTTATTTTGCATTAGGTTGGGAGACGAAGGGTGAGAGGGATACGAGTGATGAGATTGTCGAGAAAGATTATTATGTGTGTATTTGTACACGCCATGACGGCTCTATTTCTCTTCAACCAGAAACTGCTAAATACAATCGACTTTTCCCTTCTGGTACTGCCATTCATGGACTAACAAATGTGACTGTAGATCTACAGGACAGATCAGAAGGAATCTTTCAAACTTCACGAAATTGTCGTAATGTCATCCTGAATTCTATAAGTTAGAACTTCCGTTAAGCGATGAAGGCAAAAATTGGTCCTAACGAGACTATCCTGTTGAAAAATACGTTCAGGATTCACTGTTTCAATTTTTTTTTGAGTTGGTTCTCAAAATACAGTTGTTTGTTTGAAATAAATTATTTTTGCTCACCCCGTATGTGTGTACCCGGGTAGTTTCTTTCTCTGACTGGGTTTTGAGAGGATAATAATGGATTCAAGAGAAGGAAAAGCATCGAATGACTGATTTGACGCTCCTGTGCCCTGGACCACAAGACTAAACCAGAAAAGGGGCAGAAAAACAGGGAAAGCCAATTCCAAAGTGATATTCTCTGAACTAATTGGGCATGAAATCATCCCGCTGGGAAGTCGCATTTCCATTTCATTCACTTGAATTCAGTCCATGGAAACATTCCCATTCCACATTCACACCTTCCAAACTTGAATTAACCTCATTTGATTTGCATTCTGTCTATGTCCTTACTTTCCTCGTTCTTGCCTGGATTTTGCCTTGGGCCACTTGTTGTTATGTCATTTGGAACGCGGTTTAACCGTTGAATGCCTTTTGCAATCGTAGAATGAGTGAACCCAATTCAACTCTTGCCTTGGGTTGATTCAATTTCCCGTTGGAAAATGAATTTTTTTCAATGAGAAACCTGGGATAAAATAAAAATGTAAAAACAGACTTTACTCATAATCCGAAAAGAGTTGGAAAGGTGAAAAGTGGAAGTCGCCTATTTTGAGTGTATTATTTGAGAAGAATAGTAGAGATATACTTGGAAATATGTAAATTTCTGATTGAAATGTAATGAATGAAAAGAACGTTCGCTAAAATTTCTAATTCGTTGATCTTAAATTTTTTATTATTTTAACACTATTGGAGAAATAATTTTCGGTCATAGTCCTAATTAACATTTGGGGCCGACCAATAGCACGACTGACAAGGGATACGATACTGTACACCTGGCCTGACCACGAGGAACTGGACCCATTTTTATAATTTCATTGTAATGCTCTGAGTGGGGCCTGAAAATATTTTCGTGCAAAAATGTGATACTTTTTTTTGTCTATCTCAGCGAAAGTTGAGAAATCATGCTGTTTCAATTTCACGTCAATTGAGGAGTACCGTGCCCATTATGTGCATTACAGAAAAATTTGAAATTAAAATATACTATGTATATATGTATATAATATTTTCTGTCAACATTTCGATACCAAAGAACTGGAGGAAACTGGTATCTAACGGGCACCTCTTAACATTAACGTGAAATTAAAAATGAAATTTTTGGTATGCATTTTAATCTATGATTCTTCAAGTTTCGCACGGTGTAACTTGTAGTAATTTTTTCACCAAATTTTCAGCCATAGGCGGTAATCAGGGATCCCAACTGGTGTATGAAAAATAGTATGTCGGGTCTAGGTTGGATCATCTGTTTTGTGAGATGACTAGGGAACACAAGTGCTGAACACTCAATTTGAGAATAAAATGAAAACGCGCACTAATACATTCTGATATTTGACACCGGTTTGACACCAATTATCTACGCCCGTATAAAGATAAAAAAATTAAGCATTGAAATATTTATTTACCTATTTAAACCAATCAAGGCACACACACTTTTCAAAATTTATGTTTCATATTTTATTTCAAGTCCATATTATTCTTACAGTGGTGGTTAATGATTATGTTCAAATGTATTGTATGTTGATAATTAT
>JAQFYE010003962.1:0-14230 GCA_034694305.1 Protaphorura glebata
TGCAGGAAAATTCTCTGTAAAAATTAACCACCTTTGAATGGGCCTTTGGTCATATCAAATAAATTCTCTTCATTCATCAATATTTTAATCGTATTACAGAAATATTCGATAAAGAGGAGGAGTCTTATTATAACGGACTATATTTTCTACTAGAAGTTTTCATTGAAAGCACAATAACAGTTTAGTGAGTTTTCTAAGAAATTCCTATAATTCAGTACTTCTTGGAATTCTGGTTACCTAAGCCGATTTACGACTTGACTTCCCGGTTTATCAATGCGTCTCGAATATAATTTGCTTCCTTTACTATAATGTTGTTGATGAATGAGAATTTATAAATGCCAAAGTTCTGAGTTGTACGATTGAATTCAAATGCTGACTTCCCCTACTACTGCTTGGTTACTGGTTTGGAAGGTGATGATGCTACGTGATGCCAAGAATTAGTTATGTAATAAAATAGTATGATCTTGAATGAAGAGATAAATAATTCATTTTTGTTTGTACTTTTCAAGGATATTCAAACCATTGAATTGTAATTTTATAATATTTGCTCATTTCATGATGTTCGTTTATTTGTACGTTTAAAGTTGGAGGATGGGATTCTTGTTCTTGGTACATAATTGTTTTATTTTTCTCGATTGACTGGGTGCTGCATGTTGGTGCTGGATCTCAGACAATTACTTTTCCGACTAAATTCGTTTTAATTAATATTCCCACACCTCCCACCGCTTTTTTTTTTGCAAAAAGTCTTCAGGTAATTACTTATTGAGACTTTTTCATCTAGTTTTCATATCTAGCAGGGTTTCGGAATTTGAATTGGATTCGTTCATTCGTTCTTTAAAAGGAATCACTACAAGTTTTCAATTCATTGCAACTCTGCAGAACCTTTCAAATTTCAATCTATTTGTATTGTTGTAGAAAGACCTAACCACCCGATCATTACCTTTTCTTTTTGGCTTCGCTTACATTACATTGCTTGGAATTGGTGTACTCTAAAAATTGTTTTCGGTCATTCGGTTACTTTTTAAACCCTTGTTGTTGTTGTTGTTGTTGTCGTCGTTTTCTCAATAATGCCCATCACCAGGACTGCACCTTTAAAAGTTACAAAAAGATTCGAATCAAAAAATATTTTTAAATCGATCCATTTGTGTGGGTTGAGTCGCATGAGCAGAAAGGACCCAAAAGAAGACCTCGAATCATCTTTTTTCAGCGACATGGGAATGGCAAGGCATCTTGCTTTGCGTTTTTTTTTATTCCTCGTGTGACTTGGGTCTCTTTTCCTCGTCGTCGTTTTTTTTCTTCTTTACTTTACTGTATGTTGTAGCTCGGTCGGAGTGGTTCTATTCTATTATTCCGTCTTTCTCTCGAAGCAAAATGTAGTCGAGGACAGTGGCGGTTCCAGGATTTCTCATGGAATGCGTCACTTGTACTGAAATGTTGACTCAAGTTGTAGCATAGTACAGTACATGAATTCGGTGGGTCCTTTCGTAAGGTTCTTCTCCACTAGAGTTTTTCGCTAGTGGCTCTGGTACTTAGGACGAAAATAAAATCCGCCATTCCTTAACTTATGACTGTAAAAATTTGAGTACAAGAAATTGTAATTAAATGAGTATTTAGAGGTCGTTAGGCAATCCGTTATTAGTCGCTGCGCGATGGTTCAAGTTTCGATTCCTTGAGTAAATAGTGTAGTGGTTGCTTTAGATATTTTTTCCCTCTCGTAGGGGGCACCTTGCCTAAATCAGCGAAATAGGCTGCATAGTCCAAATAGTGCATGAATGTCTGTACAGGATTTTAGGGAACAAGACACCAAAATCCCTCACAATTTTTTGTAAAAATGGCGTATTATTGTGGCGTTTGTCATATTTTTAGGATGGGCCATATAGCTGGAACTGCTACTACTTGTATAAGGAGAAGACATCCACCTCTTTCCTTTCCTATTGTATTTGTACTTTGCTCTCGAAACGAACGCAACGTGTTACTGTCTCTCTGTAGACTTTAATCTTCTCTTCAGAGAAGAGAAGAAGAAAACCTTAACTACAAAGGTAGAAGTAGATATAGTGAGTCAGGTAAAAGGACATTTCCATGTTCTGTGTTCTCTTCTTATTCTTCGGTCGGTTGCTGATGCTGCGTTGCCAGGCAACGCTACACTGCACTGCACTAGGTAGTTGTACTCAGAAAGAGAAGACGAAAAAAAAAAGTTGATCTCATCCTTTTCCTTGCTCTTGCTTTGCCTTCGGCTTTTACCTTGGCAGAATAGAACTCCTAGCTAGAGTTACCACTGCAGAGTATCCCAACAGTCACAGTCACAAGGTGATAATATGTATTCGTTCAGTGTTGAGTCACCAGTCACCTTGATTTTAAGCTAATTATCATTTTTTAATTCCCTTGAGGTAAGGGCAAGGTGATGAGATTCAAAATGTTACTTTGAGGAGGATAACCAATTTGAAATTATGCACACACCTTTAACCTTCGTTTTAAAGTCAAGGGTTGAATTTGAGGCAAATATCTAGATTTTTACCACCATATTTGGATATGCGGTTTTCCCAACTAACCTCAAGTTGAACTCGATCGTCTTTTCGTCTTCTGAACAAGTACATAGGAATCGTATAGTACTGTGTTACTGTGAAGAAAATAAGGGGCTGAGAAATTGTTCAAAATTTTTGGTATAATTGATGATTTTCACCCCATGCGTGTGAATTTTGATCTCATACATTTTGACCAAGAAATAATTCCTGACAAATCGCAAGGTTTTTGGAATTCTGTGTATTTAAGCCTAAATATAATGGGTGGAATTTTTTATATTGTAAACTCGGGAATGACATTCGCTTCGGAATTTTTTGTAATATATCGGATTTGACCTCCGCATATATGCATTTCTGGAATTTTCAACTGCTAAGGTTTTGGCAAGATATTGTCACCTTGAGAGTAGGAATTCACTAGTATTAATCAACTCCAGCTCTACACAAAATATAATACATGACTGCATGTTGCTCAAATAGCCCTATTTTTTAATCTTAATTTTTACACCACATTTTGATCCCCTGAGGCTTACTGTGGCAAAGCGATAACCTGGTGTCTTATTAGGAATATCAGCCATGTGTCTAACTTTAAAAATTGTAGTTTTGATACGAATTTCTGGACATTTTAATGTAATGATACAATCGAAGGAATGCCTTATTTGATTGGCTCATTTGTTGACATTTGTTTTTGTAGGAAATTCACATTTTTTAGCGATATTTGGTTATTTGGATGTCCAGATGTTTCTGAAATCATGGTTTTGTTACTAATTTATGAGTTTTTAGCTACAATCTAGCCGGAGTTGTGCCTTCTAAATTTGATTTTTAGTGTTTTGGTAGAACATTTTATTTTTACACCCGTATTTGGATATTTCGGTTCTTGAAATCATAGTTTTCTTACTAATTTATGAGTTTTTAGTTATAATCCAGCCGGAGTTGTGTTTTCTCGATTCGATTTTTTCGTATCCTGGTGGGAAATATGATTGTACACCCGTATTTGGATATCTCAAGTTTTTGCAAATCAGTCATTTAGAGTATCTACCTATCGAAAAGTAAATATAAACTAGCGTAGTTTGGATACGAATTTGGAAGATTCCGTAGTTGTAATCTAGTCGTAATCAGAGTTTGGATTTGATTCCTTCCTTGGGATATGTGACATTGATTATATATAGTAGTGGGTAGCCTCGGAATCGACTGACTGGTTAGTTATGGTAGACTAGGTACTGCACTACGACTAGGAAGGTTCAGAATAGACATGGATTGAGAAAGAAGAAAGAAAGAAAGGATGAATAGAAGGAATCTAGGAATCTTTGAATGTGTACGTGGAAGAAAGATGAATTGAAAAGAAGTTGGGTTTTTGGGATGAGTTGAGGAGGGAGGGAATTAAGATTTTGTGGATGCTGCTGCTTCTGCTGAAGAGATCTCTGATATTTTTTCTATACTACGTACTAGTAATACTCCATATAACATTCTACTACTGCATTGCATTGGTCCTCTTCTAAAAAACTAGGTATATAGTAGTGGTTGGGCAACTTTTATGATGGTGACTGTTTTTCGTTCAGAGTCTTTGCCTGTTCCAGCTAGCTTTATGTGTTTGGAAGGAAGATCTTTGTAGGTATAGAATTTAGGTACCAAGACCAAAAGCGTAGGCCTTAGTCCTAGTCCTAGGCCGTAGGGATAAGATTATGTCTTGTTGAGAGGACGAGGGAGCTGGTTGGGCTAGTGGTTCTACTCAGCTAGTTTTCTAGCTTGAAGCTTTTCTTCTTCTAGTTCAGTTTGCTTGGTTTTACAGATCTGGTTTGGAAGAGTCCACCCAGTCAGGGGTAGAAGGAAGAAGTAGAAGAGATTTTCAGTTTGTCATGACATGGCATCAGCATTGGACATGGTTGCTTTTTGTTCATATCTACACGTACACTTACAATAGGCTTGGTTGGTTTGGTTCCTAGGTATAAAATCTATGGAATTGAGGCACTGCTGTGTGCACGTACGTGCTTGCTTGCTTTTGCTAGTGCTAGCTCAACTCAACCCTTTCAACTAGCTAGCTAGCTCTATCCCTCCTATCATTATATTATATCATTTTATAGTGGTAGAGCTACTGCTGAATGCGCCTACTACTGTAGAATTGTAAGTGTTAGGCTCTCTAGTTACTTCACTTGGGGGATATGGATAGGATAGAATGGAATTGGTTTTAGGTACGTAGTTACGTATAGAACGAACACTTACAAGAGCCCTATATAATGTGAGTCAGTTTGTATGGATGGGGATATTATATGTATGTTCATATATGTATGTGGTTCGGTTCTTATAATGTACAGTTGAAAGCTGAACCAGCCTCGTTAGTGCAGTTTCCAACATGACATGACATGAGGATTGTATTCTATTGTATTTTGTATTGTAGAATTTTGTTGTATTGTATTGCCTAGGAGTTAGAGTGAAAGCAGTAAAGAGTTCGATCCAAAAGGCTTAGGCTTTAGATGTACGTACGTATCGTAGAAATGTAGCTTATTTTAGTTTATTTTTATTGGATGGAGAATTTCTGGAAGGCTGGGGGCAGTTTTTTTTTAAATGATTGTTCGTTATATGGAGGTTAGTTCACGTAACAGGGTTCTACACGTTTATTTTCGTTGGATGGAGAATTTCTGGAAGTCTGGGGGTAGTTTTTTTTTAAATGATTGTTCGTTATATAGAGGTTAGTTCACGTAACAGGGTTCTATAAGTGTTTTCGTTGGATGGAGAATTTCTGGAAGGCTGGGGATAGTTTTTTTAAAGATTGTTCGTTATATAGAGGTTAGTTGACGTAACAGGGTTCTACACGTTTATTTGGACGTTGGATGGAGTAAAATTCTGGAAGTCTGAAGGATATAGAGGATAATGTTATTTGTTCGTTTTATGGAGATTAGTCAGCAGAAGGGTTGTGAAATTGTATGGACAAGACACAAGAATCGTTAGAATAGTTCGATGGAGAAATCTCGTAGTTTGGTTTATTGGACATTAAGAACTTGTGGAAGATATTTTAGAAATTGAATGAATGCTGAACTTGTTTAGGTTTTATTCAAGTGTCAACCAATTCAACAATAGATAAGATATATCGTTATATGGAGGCTAAATGTGTAACTCAAAGGGTTATTATGCATTACAGCACTAACTGAAGGGCACTCTGGGCTTCTTTGGAGAAGGGTATTATTGTGTTGTTTTGAAAACTTTTATTCATTCTTTCTTACGTTATGTAGAGGTTAGTCAGAGAAAAAGGGTTAAGGCAAGGGTGATATGCAATATCCATTAGGTTTATTTTGCTGTCTGTGTCTTGTTGTTCTCATGCTAAGCTAACACATACGTGGACTTTGATAGAAAAGCCATATACATAACAACATACATGAACATGAAACGTAACGAAGCAACCCACTCGCTCAGTATGGCATGGCACTAATAGATAATGGCACTCAAAGACTGACTGAACCGAAGTTATTATGTATTATGTTGACTTGGATGTTCGTATAATGTGCGTATTGTTAAGGAAATCTCCGCAAATTCTATGCAATATGCATGTAAAGCAATAGTGCAAATGTTTAGGTACGTACGTATCGGTATGAAAATGGCCGTATGGTGTCGGTGTCGGTATGGCACGTCCACGTAGCCCGACGTTTAATGTTAATGCAATTTTTGGCGCTGACTATTCTGCGAAGCTTTGCTTTGGTTTCTAGTACGTTTACGAACATATTTTCAGTAAATGACCATCCATAATGATATCTCCATATTGGATGTATCATGTATCCCGTCCAATAAATATAATATTCTTTATCACTGTATTACGACGTTCTTCATTCGGTCCGTGCAAATTATCTTATTTTGATTCGTTAATGGCGTTAGTTCTAGTTGGAGTCAATTGGAGATGACGAAGAAAATACTCCGGGCATAATAGAAATATAGAATTGGTGTATACCCATGTAATTCCGTGGCCAATTTGATATAATTTTGTTGGAATGATACGATACCGACACGTGCATCATTTCATTTTCGTGATGGATACGGATGGATAATCCTCAAATCGAGAAATGTACGTGTGCAAATGTAATGGGAATGGGAAGATTGGATTTGGATTGGATATTGGATTATAAGACTCCGGAATTGACGGACGGTGTTCAATTTTCCTATTACGATTTGGTTGGTCGATGTTGTTTTGTGTAATGGAGCTGAACCTACAGGTATAGTCGTATAGTTAGATTTGCTTTTGGTTAGGCATTTGCATTGAAAACTAGAACATATTTCAAAATGATAGAGTTAGTTAGATTGATTTTGGTTACTTGAATTTAGAAGTTGATACACATTTCGTAAATCTAATCGAAAAGGTTCAATTCCGATGGGTTGAATTGGATTTACGCAAAATCGTGCAAATTGATATCTGATTTTTTCATCAAATGTAGTTGTAGTTTCATTTTCATGAATTTCGCTGACAGCGATATTGAGTCAGGATTTATATTCTGACTCCGTGTGGGAAAACTGAGTTGAATCGAGACTTGGTTATTTTAAAAATACTGAGAATCGTGGTTCTGAGTATTTTGGCGTTGTCCTTTTCACTACAATTTTTAATAGAATTTCGATTTTTGTCCTTCCTCACCAGAATTTTTAATTGAAATTTGACTTTCTACGTATACCGGTGTACACGTGTGCCATATTCATGTTCCACACCTTCGTTGCTTCATATACCTCTGGAATTGAGTTGATAAAGAAATCAATATTCAACTCAACTCTAGTGGTATTCAGTATAATAATTTGAGTTCTGTGCTCCCAAAGGAATCTGGAATTTAGATTACTCGGTTCCTTGCCACGAATTCGATTTTCTACCAGTTGTGAATATTATTATATAGCCGCCAGTAGCACTCTGACTTGACTTGGTTTTCTGATTCTTCCTCATATTATATTGATTCCAATCCCAATTAGATTTTGATGTGTCGACAGAGTAAGTTAAGAGAGAGTAGATTTCACAATGAGAAGAAATAATTACATGTACATGTCGCGGGTTTTTGTTCAAGATTCCAATTCCAGAAGAGAAAGGGGTTAGAATTACATGAGACTACTATTCGACTGACTTAATTGTTTTTTTAACGGTGACATGGTCTTTGGTTTTTATTGCTTTCTTGCCGTCGAAAAAAAAGAAGCGAAGACCCTTTGGTATTTATCACTGACTGGAAGAGTAGAAGGTGTCTCTGTGGCATAATACTCAATTTCTTGAGGCAAGACTTGGTTTTAGAAGATTTTTTTTTGTGTCTATTAAAACTGGTATATACATTATGTGGACAGGTGGAATACATTATGTAAAAAAAAAACTGGCTGGAAGTTTTAGGCTATTGTTGGGCCTAAGGATGAACGTGTTTGAAAGTTGTAAGCAGTCAGAGTTGTTTGTAAGTTGTTCACTGATGAATAAATTGTAATGAGTAATACCTTGGGTCCTTAGATTTCATGGTCTTTTTCAAAGTTGTTGTTACCACGTCTGTTGCTAGCTTACAAATGAAAATGGTTAACTCCTTTTTGGTCAGATACCAAAAGATTTGGTACAAGTACAATTTTTCCACCCATCCATTGCATTGGTACATGAAGGGTTTGGATAGATAGGTAATTGAACCTTTTTTGTGCCATCGAATTTTACGTCAAGTAAAAAGGATGTGTTGGTATGTCTATGTATGTATGTATGTGTCAGACAAGTTTTAGTGCATTTTACTGCAGAGAGAATTATATAGACGGCCGCTTTCGTAGAGGTATTTCGTTTGGTTGGTATAAAGTTTCCTTGGTTCTAGATACCAAAAACCCAAGGCAATTTTGTTCTTTCCATTGGATAGATATGAGAACACAGTGAACAAGCATACCCACGAAGTACTGATGTGCTTCATTCGCCCTTTTTCCTCTACTGACTGGGGGCTTTTTCAGTTTTCACAGTGAAGGAAAAAAAAAACTTACTACGCAGTTTCCAAACTCTTCATGATGGCACTGGCACGTTGACGTTACTATGTACTACTACTGCTTACTACATTGGGGTTGGTCTGTTAGTCTGTAAGGACTGACTGAAGATATATTATATTTTTCCTTTGCTGCTGTTACGAAATGAAATGGATGGGGTACCACTGGTATGGTGTGTTCTGGCGTTCTGCACGTAGATAAATTATTATCCTGTGACGTCAACTTCAGTTTTGGTAAAGTTAAAATGGTCTGTGTAGTCGTAGTGTGTAGGTATTAAGGTATTATGTGTTTGTTAGAGCGTTGGAGGCGATAGAGCAAAATGTAGGGTAACTTTATATTATGTGGTGATATCCTGTTTTTCTTGTATAACTCTCAAATAATGGCGGGATATGGTATTGGCGAGGCGGGAAATTTAGTTGTAGTTGTGGTGATATGATATGATATTAAATTTTTTGATAAAAATTTTGGGTCAGGTTTCTTGTTTGTGGTATTTGCATGACCTCACTACTTTTTACCTAGCAGAGCTTTTTGGGGCGTTTTTTTTTTAAATTTCTTATGGTTTGTGTTTTGTGCAAGACTTAAATATATCAATTTTTCAATATTTTGTAAAGTATACCGCTTTACAGGACATTGGTATCTCCGTATCTCTCTAGTATTCAAATTTCGATCGGAGTTTCCAGGAACTGAGCGATATTCGTTTCAGAATCAGAATGTGACACTTCTTTTATTTTTGGTGTTTCTTGAACCGACTGGAAATGAAACGAATTATCGTGAGAAATCACCAATAGGAGGACTAATATTATGTACACCAATCGTTTCCGCGGATTATGGATATTCGTATTTCATGACCAAAAATTAGCATGACTTTTGTGACATTCTCAATGTTCTCAAGCCAGTTCTTCCTTACCATTGACATAGAATCTTCATCGTCCCAGTCATTTTGAAATGCCGATACTAATTTGATAATCAACTGCGTTTCTTCTTTTACGTCAAATTCGATCGAACCAGGGGAATGAAAGGACGACATTTGAGACATGCCAGTTAGGTAACCCCTGACTTTCTTTTCTGAACCGAACCACTCAGTTATCCAAGAATTGCGAAAAGGTCAAGAGTATTTGAGTAAATCCCTGAGAGCAGTCCTTTCCATCCTGTCCTGCCTATTCCTATGGGTCTTCTTGTCATATTGGAATTCTACTCACGAAAAGAGTTTTTTTCTTCTTCTTTTCTAAATTCCCTGTGACATGGGAATGGTTGGCCTGGCCTGGCCTGGCCGACTAGACGTAGGCTTGGTTTTTGGGCTAGCTTAAGCTACACTTTGAAGTGAAAGCTTTATAACCAGTTCCTAGCTCGTGGAGTTGTAAGTATCGACTAGTTTTCACTAGTAAAGGCTCTAGGAAGAGAGCCAACTAACCGAACTCGGTTCATTTCGGGGGGATCCATCCATCCATCCATCTATCCATCCCAGCATCAGCCCAACCCATTCGTATTCACATTCAACATTCTAGAATCTAGATTCTAGTTTCTCTATATACGTATGTAGTGTATGCCCTCCAGTACTACAAGACCGTAGAATTACTAGTAGAGTTAGACCAACGTTTGAAACGAAAACTTGGATGCCCGCCCGCCCATTATTTCATTCCGGAATTCTCTCCGGTTCTCCTTTCTCCCGGGAAACTAGAAGGGAGAGTGCGATGGGGCGTTTTACGTGGCTATGTTTTTCCATCGCTCGTTTCGTATCTAGGTATATGGTACAATTTTCGGAGTTTTCGGAAGTAAAGTATATATGCACACTTCTACATACTAGGTTCCATATAGTTTGGTTCCTTTGGTATAAAATCGCAATTGACGAACGAGGAATGGAACAGAGCCGAATTTTCGGTGAGACCGGGACCCGGGATACCCGGACCTATTTGATAGCGTGGGCTCTGTGTTTTTGGTTCCGTGGCTTCTATACGACCACCACACCTCTATTCATATAAAAACGAACGTAGTTTTTGGGAAGATGTGGGCGGAAGCGAAGAACCATTCTGAGCGTCTAGGTTTTTCGATTTATTTGTTAACGGGAGACGGGAATATCCGTCCGGGACGGAAGACTAGAACTAGGACCAGGAGAAAAGTCTTAAAGTTTCCTCTGCACCGTCTGGCCAGGCCTACCCGCCAAAATGTCAATTTTTTTGGAACTACGACGACGACGACGTCTTGTTCTAGTCAAAAGGAAGGTAGTTTTTTCCCTTCCTACTTTATATGTAAAAAGTGAACATTATTGTTTTTACCCCACTACCGGGCTATTGATTTACGAATAATGGCGTTGGGAAGGTATAACCGTCGTCCACGTCGATATCGTGGTGGATCCACCGCTTTTTCTTTCTATTTCTTCGACGAAACCTCTCATTGTTTCTATTGAGTAAATATGGGGGAGAAGGTGGGTATGAAAATGAAAATATCTTAGATGTACGTACATAAGAAAGCATTATGGAATTTTTGTTCTGACAAATGTGGAAGGGGGAAAATGGAAATGGGAATGGACAGCATTTTGATGCGTTCAGTCACTTGAGTGTTTCAGTCAGACTGTATCTAAATACTACAGACGTTTTGTCAATATTTTTCCAAAAAAGCGGCTAGGGGATGGAAAAAGACAATTCTTGAAATGACTTTTTTATAAGGAAAATTCACGGCAGGCAGGAGCAGGAATGAATCAACATGATGGGAAATGGAAATCATTTTCTTTCTACGTTGTGGAGTACAAGCTCACGCAATAATCCGCTGCTGTGCACTCCCGGGCACTAAATCTAATGAATTTATATTTTGCATTCGTATTCGTATTCGTAGAGGTGGGTTATATTTTGGGGAGGGAGGCGGAGTGGGGATTAGGTAAGGTGAAAGCAGAAGAGAAGGAGAAATTGTACATTTTCGTGAGGAATGAGAATAGAACAAATTATAGGGTTTTAGACATGTTATTTTACTCACTATTGGATTGGATTGGATCCTTAAGAAACTCAACATTGGTTAGATAAGAGAGTTGACGTGTCGACGACGGTGTATGATTTTTATTTGGGTCACACAAAATGCTTGTAATACCGAAAATCAACGTCCCGCTGACTAGGCAAACGTTTACGCATAATTTTTATGTTTTGCATTGGTTTAAGGACTTGGAATTCGCGGGACCCGGAAATTCTTAAGTTCGGATAATATGAGTTTGTGGAGAAAGGAAAGAATGCTGTTTTCAGGTTTGGCACGTGTTTGGTTATTTCGAAGAGGTGTTTGTGTTTGCTTGTTTTTGTCGATAGTATTAGATTTCGGTTTTCACACCCCACAAATGACATTACCAGAATGTGTTTTGGTTAGACCGGTGAATTTTCAAAAGAAATTACAATTTCTTTGGATTCACGTTCTTTGGCTGAGAGATTCTAACTTGAACTATTCCAATGTGGGCAAGTTCGTCTCATTTGTTGTTCAAAATTGTAAACATTGCTTTCGACATGACACCACATCATTTTTTTAAACTTGGATTCCGTTTTCGGACTTCCAACATGTTTATAATCTAACAAGTTTTTACAGTTAAGAATTTTGGGTCCAAAACCGGTAAGGTCGGAAAGACTATTAGCATCTGGATTTCGGTAGTTGTTTTCTCCCGGACTGACGATTGTCTCCACTTTCTCGGTTCGAACTTGTTGTTCTCATCTTTGATCGAATAATGTTGCGAAGTAACAAGTAACTGTTAGAACTTTCGCGACCATTTTCAGAACATGGAAATGGAGTAAATTCAATGACAGGTTGTTGCAAGATTGAAATATTATTTCCCAATTTGATTTCATCCAGGGAAAATGAAGTAAGCGTTATTTGATTTTGATATCACTCAATCATATATTTATAGCTCTTTTTCAGAGTTCTATTCTGTTGTTGATAGAGTTTGGTTCTTGAGTGAGTATGCGTAACGCGTATGGATTATTTAGTCGACGTATGAAATCCAAATGGAATACCTGGTAATATTAATAATGTCAGAGTTTCGACATACTTCTTGCAACACATTGTCTGTTAACGACTGTTCTGTTTGTATAGTTCAGGGTGTAGGAGTATTAGGAGTGTACCAAGCGTTTACTAATTGCATTTGCTTGGGATCTAAAAGGCCACTCTGACACGCCAGCACCAACTTTTTTTTTATAATTATCAGTAACATGTCATGACATGGAAGTCAGAAGAGGAAATTTTGATTAGAAATGTAGGTTATATTGGACTATCCACACTTGCAAAGCAAACACGTGGAACTTTTGGCAGGGTTTTTGTTCTTTGGTTCGAGGATGGAAGCCAGACAGGTATTTTGTTTACAAGGGACATACTTCTCATGGCAAATCCGTATTAGTGTCGTGTGCAAAAATATTACCAATTTGTAGAAAGATAATATTTAGGTTTAATGCTAGAATTTTCGATACATGGCAAGAGTGCACTTCTGAGAACTGGGCAAAAGAGAACATATGTAGTTACAAGTGACGATAATTCCTACACGTACGTGACTAGGACACCAGAAACAACTAATGTGAACTTTACATGTAAAAATGCTACCTTGTTGTAATTCGGAGATGGAATGATGCATGAAATGTAATGTATGTTGAAAACATACTTATTTGGCTTGATTGGAGATTGTGGGAGTCATAGGATTGCGTGTGGATGACAAATAATGTGTTATGATGACTCGTGTTGGGAAATTCGCTGACAATTAATTTTATTGGAAACATTACTCTACTCTGATAGAAAATGACAAAATATTTGAGAGTAATAATCATTAGGACTAGGACGTAAAAGTAAATCGCAATGTCGACGTCGATTTATCGCCAACATTCGGTATCTCCATGTGTTATCTCTTTTTTTCTACCTTTATCCTAGAAATGCCACAACCCTTTGGTTGATACCCTCATCTTTGTTGGCACTAACTCGTGGCATTGGCATGGCATAACATGCATCGCATGGCCCGACCATATTTAAGTTTTGAACAGAATAGAACTACGCACTTTGTAATTTAGTTTTATTTCTAGCTCAGTTGAAATAACTTGTGTATAGGCAAGTGAGGATTTATTTGTAGGGAAGGAAGAAATTTAAATTGAACTCTTCTCGTCAGTTCATGTTCACTAACAAATATTTCAAACTTGACTGGTTAAGCTCGATTTAGTTTCATTTTTGATGTCCCTTTTGAAGTATATAAGTGAACATTGACCAGACAAGACTAGTTTAGTCTCATATTGACTTTAAATAGTGAAGTGACCCTTGTGATTGGCATGGTGTACGTGTACGTTCTTATGTGTCTAATAGAACATTAGACAAAATTTTTAGACTAAAGTCTCCTATCAGTCAACTACTGTACTGTACATAAACTGTCGGCTTGGAATTGGAATTGGACTTAGATTTGCTTGTTTTGTTTGATCTGCTCTGTCTGTACAGCAATGCGACATGGTGCAGATGATATGACTGTAAACGGTGACGAGGCTTTACTCACAGATCACATGACAAGCCGGCATGGTTGTCTTCTTGTGAAGAACTTTTTTATATTTTTGTTGATTATTCAGTCGTTGACTTATGAGTATGTATTTGCTCTGTATGACTAATGAGCCAAATGAATGAAAATGAAGTATTTAGAAATTATCAGTAGCAGTTGAGTTTGGACAGTACAGTTGAATTGGAGAACTTTGTGAACTTTGTCTGTAGGATTTTCTTTTGCAATTTTATTTTCCTTTTAGGCAGTGAAAGTAACTTTTCACTGGGAATCGGAGTTT
>JAQFYE010003963.1:0-14228 GCA_034694305.1 Protaphorura glebata
CGCCGGATTTTGTTGATTTCTCGAAAATCCCTATACCTTTTCTACTCTATTTAAAGGGCGGAGCTGATTCCTCTATGGTCCCAAGGGTTAGTTCTGTGTACTTTCTAAGGCAAGGGGTGGAGACTGAAAAAAAATACATCTTCGTATGATGAATGTATCAGCTAACGCTTTTTGTTCAACGAATGTTCAACATTTTCGACTGCCGGGTTTATTCAATTAAAAATTTAAGAGATAAACCAGAAACAAATAAAGAGTAAGTCTGCTTTCGCGTTAGCATAGTGGTAGATCAAGCTAGCTTCTATCCATCAGGGAGACATTGACGACGTTTTTCTCTGATGTAGTTTCCCCCGCAGGATGGGTACCTCCCTTAGGCCAATTGTAGGCCTAACCCGATCTCTACTAGGAATTCGTGATAGTTGACAACGCCTTACCGGCAAATGTCGATTGAAAGGGTTACTCATAACACGAAGACCTCACTCGTGCACACATCATTACACTTTTCCAAGAATGTTTTCGAAATTTTACATTTTTAAAGTTTTATTTTGAAGAGAACGTTTACAAGATATTTCAAGAAAAAATATTTCGAATCTGTCGGTGTTCCTGTTATTTGGAAATGGCATCCTCACAGCAGCTACGATACAAGGAAGCTTCCCACAAAACAATGAATTACGGACGTCTTAAGGTTCAAATTACTACGTAATTGTGTTGCCCGCAGTCGGTAAAATGTAGTCTTGTGAAATCGTGTAGCTTTCTTGGTGTGGAGAAACAGTTGTAATGTACGAGAACTTGTTCCGGTTTAACTTTTATATTTTTGTGTGACCGTAATTTCAAGTTCTTTTTGTAGAAAGTCACTCTCTTTGAGATGGTTACACATTTTATGACTTCATTCTTGAACATGATAGTGCAGTGATGTAAACATGAACATGACAATAAAAATAGAGATTAGATAATGTCACAGCCTAGTCTTTTACCAGTGCAGTGGGTTTGTCTTCCTAAGACTGCGTATTGGATTGTGATTCCATTTGAATGAAAAAGTTAATAAAACCATAAAGCATTTCTGGTTTTTGTTCTGAATGCAAAAAAAAGAAACAGAGAGCTGAGGAACATTTTAAAGAAGTGTACGATCTACAAGATGTAGTAAATTCCCATCACGTAATTGAATGCGATTTATGAGTTTGAGTTGGACATGAACTTTTAAATGGAATGTTGCGTCGTGGTGTTGAAGATTGAGTGTAAATGGTGTAAGGCTGTAAATATCGTACGCAGAAGAGGGTTTTATAGTTGAAACGTGAATGATTCATTTTTTGGTAAGGATTATTTGGATAAGAAGAATGAAATTGGATGATAGTGTCAACGGTCAAGAAATCGGAAGCGCGTGAGCTGATTCACGATTCATATTGTGAGTTGTGACTTCAAACTGATGAGGAAGATATTAGTGTCAATTTAGATTTAAAAGGCTCTCGGAAAGGACGGAGTTATAATATTAAAATTGTAAAATATGAATGCCAATGTTAACTGTAGTACAAAGGAGTTAATACGGAAGGATTAGAGATTATGATCCATTTTGATTATGACTCGTAAAATAGTTTTTGATTGTAATTCTCCTGTCATTGTTTGATTTTTGTAGTGCTCTCAAAGGCTCAACGTGCCTTGGCTGCCTCCTTGGAGAATTTTCATTTTGAATGCATAGGGAGCGATCAGACGGATGATGAATTGCTCATTGCGAGTTCACTCCAAGAATTTGGACGCCTCATTTCATCCATGGAGGATGAACGTGACAGAATGGTGAGGAAATTATTTTGAACAGCTTAGATAGAAACGATTTTTCAATATTTCAAGTACCTTGAGTTGGCGCACAGTATCATAGCTTATAAGAGTTCTTTCAAAAAATGTAAAGACCTCTAATCGTGAGTTATTAGCCGAATAATATTGTCAATTTTTTGGAGTCTCATTCTCTTAAAAATTCGAATTAAGGTTAAAGTAATATTTCAAAGCTCTGAAAGCTCAGCTCAAAGTTTTATTTTTGCTCCAATATCCAGCATTCTTTGGATAGGTCAATTCGAATTTTTCAAAAATTACATTTTAAAAAGAAATTAAGCAATAAAAATATGCATTAGAACCATAACGTCAATACGTGTTGGCATTATAGCATTGGTTTTAGGGAAGTCGAGAATACTGGTGTTCAATCACCTTTGTGCAGTGCAAAGTACGTGCGTTGGACAAACCTAAAATATCGTATCATTCTAGAAAGCTTTTCTCGTCAGCCTTATAAAATTGCCGTGTAAATGGCAAATAGGTTTTGTTGTTTGTTGAAAAAAATAGCCAGCTGTGTTCTTAAGTTTACCTGCCCATGCCATTATTTCTAAATTGACGGCCGGCGAGCTCACAATCACCTGTATCTGTATCTGTATCCTATTCCGACAACTTGTTAATTCACGGCGGACTGCTGACTCGATTTCTGCTTTTCTTCACACAAGAAGTCTTTGACTGTCAATATCACTCGAGTTGGGATTGAATTGAATTGAATTTACAAAATGCAAAGTGCACGTGCTGTCAAGTGACATGCAAAATCCGAGTGCCACGTACATTACGTACGGCAACGGCACTAACCAAAATCTCAGATGTAGGTATGACAGATGAGACCTACCTGTAATGCAATCTGTATAGCTTGTAGTTTGATTTTCCGCATGGCTAAACGTTGTTTGGATGAATCGCATTTTGTACTTTTTTGCACAGGCAAGAGTCTGTTTTTCTGTTGATGACTTCCAAGAAAACATTCGCCATCCCCATGTCTAAACTAACTAACCATTCTTTTCCCCCCTTTCCTACTTTTCTTATAATTTCTCTCTATTTTTCTCAAGTTCTTTCGCATTTCCTTTGGGGTAGGCAATAGTACAGGGTTAGTCAAAACTAACCTCACGCTTTGAAAGATTACATCGATGTCCGCACCATGCATACAAGGTACAAGGCTTTCTCAGGTTCGCAAAAGTCTATTGTTGGTACAATGAATTCATATTTTTTGCATAAAGCATTTGACAATTTGTAATAGTTTACGAAAAAAATGAATTTTATTTACACCGAATTCATTAAAAATCAAATCTAAGCTAGTCCAGGCCTATTAAAACCTACCAGGGTTTCGGCCTATAGTTCGTACATCGCACATCCAATCTCTGAATTGATAAGCAGATATAATGAAATCACTTAAAAATGGCCACTACCTTTGACAGTACGAAAATGGAAACGCGATGCCTGAAATCTTGGATTTTCATTTTAATTTCGCCCACTGTCATTCTCATAGCGTAAAGTTAGTGACCTCGAATTTTGGTCACTCTTAAAGACAAATCATTGTCTTAGGTTATTTATTGTTTTAGGTATTTCGTTCCCTTAAGTGCCTCCGCTTAGATTTTTAAATTTGAATTGTGGCATTTTGTTACGTTATATCTTTGTTTAGGACTTCCCATTATAATTTGATTGAGTGGAGTTAGACGTAAGAATAGAACCCTTAGGATTCTAATTTGATGTAGCTAGTTGTAAGACGCGGGACGATTTCGGAAAGAGTGGATGGTACTTGTGGTTTACCCTGTAGTAAAGTAGTGGATTTTAGAGTGCCGATGAATTCATGACAAACTCACACGAAAGGGGTGGATTCCGGCCAAAACAATCTTTCTTTTGCGTACAACTAAGATAGTGGTAGTGGTGTTGGATTGTAATGGCAGGCGGAGAGTGGAATGGAATAACGGAACTCTTTGAATAAACCGGGTCGTCGTCATCGTCATCGTCTCAGTCTCATTTTTCTGAAAGGGACATGGATGCTAGTGCTAATGTTTAATGCCTGTGCCTTTGCATTGTAAGGAATTGACTGACGAGTACTAGTTGGACGATGAAGGAATTAAAAACTCTTCAACTTTTACGTTTTACAATCCTTTGACTCACTCAGGAGAATCACAATGGAATTTATTGTTTAATTCACTCACAACATCCTCTGTCCGACTGATATGATGTTATGATCTCACAAGGGATAGTAGTCCAGTGCCAAATTCAAAATCATCAGTATTACTTTGGCGCACTCTGCTCATTTGCTGTGGGTGGGGGTTCGACAGCTTAGACAAGCCTGGTGTCGGTGCGGGCTGTAAAGAGTGCTTTCTCTTTTGGAATTTTCCCTTCCTACCTGAATCTCTTCTAAAGATTCGGGAATGTTTGACTTGCGAATATCAAGGAAAGATTTGTGTTTAAATCACATTCAATTCAGATACGTCAGTCTTACATTAAAGTCAGGGGTTAACATACAGATTTTCGTCGTTGTATGAAATTGCGTTTGTGTATTTTTGGTGTGAGCCGGTACCGTATTACACACACCTTGTAGTAGAATATGGATTAGGTATCCTGATCCTGAAATTAATTTTTATATATTCTATCTTATTCGTCACGAGAACATCCTTGAGATGACTCAGTCATAGTAAAAGTTTTAGCCTGATTTTACATTTACAATTTACATGAAAAAATTGTACCTTGACAATCATTGACTGGTTGTGGTTACACCTGTACAAGTACAAGTCTCTCATAATATGGTGGTATTATATTATAATTATAATCCTGTTGTACTTGAGCAGGAAGGGTTGACAGAGTCATTTTGTATGCGTACGGTCAGTCAGCACATTTTCGCACGGTTGGTTATTATTGTACTTGTACAGTGTGTGACCGAATCCTGACTTACTACAGACAGAATTGGAATTAATGTTGAACTACATTGCCAAATTGCAATTGTAAATTAAGCTCGGTTGTAAGTGTTTTTTGTGTATACGACTGACTACATTTTATATACTGGACGGATGTGGTATGCAGAATAACTGTAGTGTAAGAAAGAGCCAGGGCTACGAGAATGATAACTGATAATTTATGCGTGAATTGCCTTACTTTTGGAGATTGGAAAATGAGGGCGATGAATAGTATTATTATTGTACGTATGCATGTGTGTGTAGAAGACGTGAGCATAAAAGTACACAAGTTATGTAAGTTATTGCGAGTCACGAGGAGGATCAGACGATTTTATTTAATGGAAGAAGGTGTAGATTAAACACCGATTTTAAAATATTCTTATTCTCTGATTTTAGAAGTTTTAGGGTCAAATAGTTGAGGTTGAAACGACCGATTGTACTTGATAAGCGCTGTTCTGACTTGACTACATATGACCAGTGACCACTCTAAAAGTTGAAATAAAACGGTCATATTTTATTTTTTGGTAGATTGCATCGAATCGAATCTATAATATCTCTGTTTGTCAAAAGTAATGTAATCTTAGAATTTCCATAGTTTCATAGGACAGTACCAGCTCATGCTTATTTTACGGGAAATCCCATAGTAGGTATTTGCACAGTTAAATTAAACTCACTTTTAGTCAAATGCTGTACTTGTAAGGGTTCTCAGGAATTAAACGTCTGGACGTTCTTTCACGAATTGACCTTCGTTTTTTATTCTATTTATTACCCATTGATTTTGAACGTGTAATAGGTGGTGAGGAATTTTTCTGACGCGAGTGTTGTCTAAATCGGGTCGTATTTTATGTCATTTATTTACTGATTATTACTATTTACCACTTACTACTACTACCACTATTATTTACTTGATTATTTTTAATGGCTAACCTTCGCTCTCTATTTCTATTTCAATTGTGTCGGTTTTTCCAGCTCCCTTTTGACAGCATTGTTTTAATTTTTATTATATACTCCGATAATTTCTTATTATGTTGTCCAGGACTAAAATTTTAAGTCTATCGGTCCTACAACGTGATCTTAAACCTTTTTAGTATTAAGACAATTGCGATTGATTTTCCTGAATTCTGCACCGCATTTTCGTCGCTCCATTAAATGTTATGCGTCACACTTGTTTTTTGAACATGACAATAGTGACATTTGTCTTTGATGCATCGCTCGGTGCCAACCAGTAATATTATTTTTAAGTATTTCTCACTCACTTGGTACCTTTCCAGTAATTAAAATTTTATTGCCTTCGGACACGTGTAGGAATTGCTTTTCCACGTCTGACTAGCTCATCGCTATTTTCTAAAAGTAAATTGGTTTCAATACTGGGTAAATACTGTTTACTAATATTGCTGCTGGAAATGCGTGTTTTAAGAGTTCAGACGTAATGTCCTTGTCCTTGTATACTGTAATCTCACTTCGGAGAAATTTTCCTAAAACATATTTTTATGTACTGAGCCATAAGTGATCTTTTCTGAAAAACTATGGGACACAATTATGATTTCAGCAGACGACTTCTCACTTTTTTTTAACTCAGGGTATCCCATAGAATTAAGAAAGGGATATATGCCCACCCTGGGTGTGAGAGTGCCCGATTCCGAAAAAATTTGAATTTTAAAAAGATTATGAAAAAAAAATGTTTATGTACAAATTACAAGTGTTGAGAGAATTGTGGACACAACACACAAATATTTTTTTGCTTGACGAGACAAACATTCTCATGTTCTCACGCAGGGTTTAATGAGTTGAAGTAATTGTAAATTGTAACATAGTCCTACTTTATTGCAGTGATATTGGAATAATGGCAAATTTGTCTTGTAAGTAATAAGGGCACTTTCATTCATTCATTCCTTCCCAACAACATCACACAAAGCGGTGAAAACACTGGGAACCTGATTTATTTTGATCTTCACAAAGCCTTATCTTGATTTGATCTAAGCACACAAAATCCTTTGTTTCTATTTGAGAGCGTTTATCTTTTCACAATGTAGGCCGACATTACATTGTGTTGTTGTGTCTGCCAAGTTGTTTTTTTTTCCTCACACTTCTGAATGCTTAGTTTTTAAGGAATTTAGACAGTCGAGTCCATTGAGTTAATGAAATCTTAAAGGGAGGTCAGTTTTTGTTCCAGTGTGTCTGTTCTGTCGTGCATTGAACAGATAAGTGCATATAAAGTTGACTTTGACGCACTTAAATGATTAGTTTTGACTTCTAATGTCTGTAAAGTGGGGAATGGAGGACTTCAATCTTTTCTTGAGATAACAGAGATGATTAATGCATGTTGTGTTTTGTTTATCTTTTGCTTTTAGTTGGAGAAGGCAAATGACCAGTTCATTAAACCATTGGATGACTTTCGGAAGAAAAAAATTGGAGATGTCAAGGTAATTTATTCAGATTCATAGTCAATGCGAGTACATATATTCAATTCACATTACTTTTATGGGTTTTTTTTTACAGCGCATATATTCTTAAGAGGCTTTCCTCCTACTAATTTAAAATTTATATCTACGTAAGTACTTATTTCAACGTACTATTCGTTACAGGAAGGGAAGAAGAAGTTTGACAAGCAGACTACGAAATTCTGTCAAAGTCAAGAACGTTACCTAAATTTGTCGACAAAAAAACAAGACACGATACTTCAAGAGGTAAGTTTCAGTTATTTTATCCCAAATCGACTTTCACCATAGAGCTTTCTCCAGTAAACACTTGTTCAGAATTTTCCTGTTGTCGAGTTCAGGAAATGTTGTTCGTTCTTTTTTAAATTATAGTACTTTCAGATACTTGATAACAAACTGAGCTAGGATTAGTGTTTTGCATCAATTCGAAATTTTTCTAAACGTGTTTCCACGAATTGTGATGGTTTTTTCGTATCGTTTTGCCGGTTTCAATTTGGGAGAAAGAAAGTGGTTTTTCACCACGAGATTTGAGTTACAGAAACTCATGCGCGTGGTTCTATTTTGGTTGAATTTTGTGGGCGGCTAAGGTCCACTGGCTTTCACTCGGTTTTCGGTTTTCTCTGTTCGGAGAAAAGAGAAAGTCACATGTCTTGTGTATGTTGTATGGGAGATCCGGACGATTGAGAAATGCATTCATTCATATGTTTCTGGATTATGGTTTTGCGCAATGAAAGGAATCCTGGGAGGACGGGATAGAAAGGATAACTGGAATCGATAGTCAGGACAGAAGTCGTCTTGGATTTTTTTTTCTTCTCTCTTCTTTGGAACCCTAACCCGTTCCCGAGGAGACAAATCGGTGAAGGCCATACGCATGCCATTTCATTTGCTCTTGCATCTGTCCTAATATTACTACCTTTTTAACCTACAACCTAGTTAGGGTCCTTTCTCAACCATACGTTTACCATGCTTTTAACCCCATTTCTATAATAAATTAAATCATTTCCCCCACTCTATACAAAGTGCTGAAATGATTCAAGAAGTCTTGAATTCAGAATGCCGTGAAGGACAAATACAAAACACATTTCAAAGTCAGGTACAATGTTATGATTACATTCGGGAATTAGAATTTTGAACATTGTGTTAGTGTTTGGATAATTTTGGTGCATAACTTGGAATACGACATACGTGGAATGATTTGTGTGATGTTTAGAAGATAATACGTATTGTAATGTTGTATGTGTGGGTGAATAATTGTTTGTAACTGTGACATGTGAGGTGTCATCGGAAATGGAGAAATGATAATAATGAGGGGAGTGAGGTGTCAAAGATGTGTTTAATGTGAAGTGAGCCAATCAAGTCCCTCCCTTGTTGCGACTCCTAAACAATGACATTGTGAAGGAGTGGCAGACTTTTGGTTTTTTGTTATTTTGTCTGTTGCATAACATTATCGACAGACTATACTTGGAGCTGGATTGTCAAGGAAATAGTACCTAACCAGTGGTAGGCGCTAAAGCTCCTCTGGAGAAATCATTTGGTTCAAATAAAATTTAATGGTGCTCTTCAGCTGTTCTGTGTTGACAATTAAGAACCAAGTTGACAGAGACAAAAAAATAAGTTTATGTTTGTAGAAATCGGTTTTCCGAAATTGGACTTTTGCACTAAATATATTTACTAAGGACAAACAGGACTTCATTCATACTCACGTCAATCAAGCATGTTTCTTTCTCCAATGTCTGTGCAGATTTTCATCATTGAACACAAGTGCGTACCTATGAATATTTTATTCTTAAACAAGTCATTAATGGTGTTTTGTTTCGAAATAATGGGTGGAGGCATTCAGATTCCAGATATTTTGACATGCAGTGAAACCTGTCTCACGCGGCCGGTTCGGGCTACTGGTCGTGGTACAGGCTGTCACGACCTACAGATGTATCGTAGAAGTAAGACCCGATTTTTTGAGGCCAGGTCATCGGTGGGACAAGTTCACTGTCGGAGTTGACTTTTTTCTATTAGTCTTTGCCATTGGCATCGAATCAGGACTGTGATATTTTCAGTATCGTGGGAAGGTCGACACTTTGTGATTGACAGTCTCGAGTAAAAAGACTTTCCGGGTGACTAGCATTGAATGAACGAACAAACAAACAGGCAGAACACCTATTAAAACTAGGAACTAATGAGCTTGGCATTTTGTATTTGATCAAACTGCATTTTCCCACATAGCAGTGACTTGCTCGAGCTTGCACATGTTTATTTTAATAAACAAGCTGTGGGCCCAGGCTGGGACAATTGAAGTATTATGCAGATTGAAGTACTTACATACCAGGAATACTTTTGACATGTTAAGATCCGTAGAAACGCTCGCAGTGAATCCAAACCGTACGATTATAAACCATTTAGCACATTAAATCATTCGTGCTGTACTTTCTTCCAGGATTCTTCCAGTAAAAGCGATTGAAGATATAACCTAGGCTTGCGTTATAGTTTGCACCGTCTTCTTGTTAAAATCTCAAATTTTAAACATGGAGAGATAGTTGTACATCTTATTTTCTTATTCAAATTGAAATATCGATACAAAGAAAGGAGAAACTGATATTAGCAATTGACGTAGGGATAATATTGAGTATTTTCTCTTATTCCGAACAGGAAACCTTATGTAGCACTTAATTTACTTATCTGAATCGATTTCTAGCTAACATAGTTTCAGTTAGATTTTGAGGCTTCATAATATCATCCGCTCGAATTAGATTCTCTAGTCGTAAGAGAAATTTCTCTCTTCGATTTTCTGTTTCGTGACCACTTGAGGTTTAGGTGGCCGAAATATTTTCTCCACAAGGATACGGGAATCAGTTTCGGTTGTTGTGATCGGACTTGACCTTTCTTAAGTTAAGAGGTTAAATGTCGTTGTATAAAAACGGCGTTGAGTTTGTGAGCGACCTTCCAGTGAAACTCAATATATGGAATATCGATAAGTGGTCCGATAAGCAAGGGCGTGCTGTCGAGATCTTTCTATCTTTTATCGTTTATCGTAAGATAATTTGATAAAGGTGCGGCGGGATACCTGGAAGTCGAAGATTTTAAGAATTGTGTGTTCTTGTGAATTGTAGAACCCAAGAATCATTTGTTTGGTCAAGGTAACTATGGATTAACGTCCTACCTGTCCTATCTCACTGTCAGTCGTATGGATAAACCATTCTTGAATCAACGCCTCCATTCGTACTGCCAGTACTGGGGCGTTGGGGCCAGTCTGATCGAAATGGGTTTCTTTTATTGATCGCAATGGGACAATCTCATCGGCCAAGCGATTTACTTTGATAGATACGTGTTTATATGTTCAAAAAATTCACTCTTCTAGAACAAATGAATCAAAATATTTGTGTGCGTACAACATTGTTGTCTCAAAATAATAGGCACTCCTGAAATCAAGCATGTATCCAAAATTGAACGATTGTCATGTGAATTTTCTGGAAATTTTAGGGTGGAACTTTTCATTAATCCTTTAAATATGCATTATTTAGAACACCATTTTGTCAACGAACTGGTATACGACTAGAAATTGTTGACATTTCAAAAGTGCGTATTATTTTGAGGCAAACTTTCGGTATACGAAGGTGCAATTCTCGATTTAGAATTCTATTTGAAGCTGCATCTCGTTTATTGTAGCGTTTGAATCTGCCCAAATTGTCGGTGAATCTTTCGCGGTATTCTCGGATTGACAATTTCTCTAAAGGAAGGTTCTAATAGAAGCTTAGGATTGAAAGACACGGAATTAACTAAATTGTAAACTAATTTCATTTTAAAATTAAATATTTCAGGCAGATGCATCCTTGGAAATGGAGCAGAGACATTTTTGTCAAGCAAGTCTCAAGTACGTCTTTCTTCTGCAAGAAGTTCAAGAGTGCAAGAAGTACGAGTTTGTAGAGACGGTGAGTAATAAATGAAACACGGAGTTCTAATAAATTAAACTAAATTATAATGCCAACAATCAAACCTGTCTAAAGCTACCACCTTCGCGGATAATATTTGGCCGTATTGGTCGGGTGAGCTTTTAGTGTAGAGGATGTTCGAATGTATTGTAATTATGGGAAAGAAATGGCAATTAAAATTAGCAGGTGATCGGCCATTGCAGGTAATTGCTCGGATAGGCTTTTCATAAACAGAAAAATGAAGAAAGGATGGAATGGAATCTGGAATCGTGTCGCATACCTGTCTAAATTCTTTCTTTTCTCCAACAGTTACTTGGATTTATGTACAGTTGGTTAACCTTCTACCACCAAGGACACGAAGTTGCAACCGACTACAAGCCGTACATGATTGATCTTCAAAAAAAGATACAAAATGTAAGCGAGAATTTTGTTACCACACTCCACGTGTTTGGTTTGGTTTTAACTTGTACTCCGACCTGTCTTCATTAAGTGCACTTAAAATGCACGCACACCTGCACAAAATAAACTAATTTTTTAAGGTCACAGTAAAATCCAACAAACAACTCTTCTTTGTGAAAATTCACATGGCCAACACCTTTCCGTATCCGTTTCCTGTCAAACATGAATTGCCCATGCCTTACATTATCATATTATTCCTTATAATATTGTGTTTTTGTGTTTTAATCTATTTACAGACACGAGAGAATTTTGAGACGACTCGTGATCAAACTAAACTGTTAATGAACAAAATGCTTGAAATTCGCAAATCGGTGAGTGAAGACTAACAAAAGCTTTTATTTATTTGGATGTGTGGATGTATTGTGTTTCTTCGCGTTCTTTCGGTCTATGTCTTTTACGTCGTACTAAGCCTTTTTATCGACCAATTACGCATACCTAGAAAAGATTCTAAATATTCATAAATGATTTCGAACGATATTTTGTTCTCTTCCTAAATTTACATTTCCCTCAGTATCTGGCCTTGACTATTTTAAGATATTCAACCCTGTTAAGAAAGTGGAGATTGTCGCTGAAGGCAAAAATATAAAGGGGTGAGAAATGTGGAGCTTCTGAATGTTGGAGACTTGAAGCTTGAGCTGGAATGTTGTTTTCTGGTTGTTGGATAGGATGATGATGAGATTATTGTTTTTTTTTTCCTAAATTTCAGAAGGACCCCGGGAGCTTGGACAAAATGTACACCCGACAGGGGTACTTGTTCTTGATGGAAAAGAGTAAGTAATCTCTAGACTAGACCTAGTGCAACTTTGTCAGCTTCTCTATGTTACAGTTAGGATTGGAATCAGTTAGTATTTAAACTTCCTGGTTAATTTATACAATGTCCAAAATAAATTATACATAATTCCAATATTCGTCCGTTTATTGTAAATAACATATATTTTAGTTGTATACAGATTTATTTATTTCGAAAAATAATTATAAAATTGTTCGTGGTCCTATGGACTCATTTTAAACCTTGAGAAATTGCCAAGTAGGCATTGGTTTTTATATGATACCGATTAAATTTGCTGACCAGAGCATATATGACTTAAAACTTGGAACCCTACACATTCATTTTTTTAGCCTTTTCTGTTGTCTTCTGAGATTCCTAAAGTACCTTGCGTGTAGCTCAAGTAATTAGGGAAGAGCTAATGGGGTAAGCACGAAGGCGTACGTAATTGTCTCCAGGAATAGGTGAAAAAGAATGTGACTCCATTGCTGCTTCGTCAAAGTTTTACTGCTACTGATAGACACGTCCAGTACTAACTATGCTACAAGTACATTTTTCTTTGTAATTTTTTATTACAGAGGCTCTCGGGACTGCATGGATCAAATACTACTGCATGTACGAAAAGAGTACAAGAAAATTCTCAATGATTGCTTACAATCAAATGTCAGGAAAAATTGTAAGTTTGTTTATTGAGTCCAGACAGGCAGAGGAAGAGAAATATTTTACAAGGATTACAAGGACACAAATTGTTTACTTTAATTGACACTACGATGATATTTTTTACTTTTGCCAGACTGGGACAGATGAGATCATCCTCAAATCTTGTACCCGACGTATGTCTGATTCAATCGAAAAAAGATTCTGTTTTGACATTACTGCCGAAAATCGAACAGGAGTTGTTTACACGTTACAAGCGTTATCAGAGGAAGATCGTCGTCTGTGGTTGGATGCCATGGATGGACGGGAACCAGTAAATGCTACATTGATTTACTTTATTTTTATTTCAAGAACATTGTTTGTTTAATAGTTCCGGTTGTGATTTCTCAGGATTTTTTTGAGTAATTAGCCCACCGCTTCTGTTAATCATATTTTTTGTGCCCTTTTAAAGACATATGGACAGCCTGGGAAAGTTTCCAAGTCCGAAGAAACTTGTTTGGATGAAGTTGGCTTCGGATTTGTACAACAATGTATTTCCGAGCTTGAAGCTAGAGGTTTAGAGGAGCAAGGACTGTATCGACTGGTCGGCGTGAGCTCAAAAGTCTCAAAACTATTGAGTTTAGCATTGGATAGGCGAAAATCTGAAAAACTAAGTCTAGCAGATCGATGCGAATGGGAAACCAAGACGATTACAAGTGCCCTCAAAACATATTTCCGTAATTTACCTGAGCCTCTCATGACGTTTAGATTTCACGAAGCCTTCATTTGTGCAGCCAGTACGTTTCTTATATTTTACATTTAATTTTAATTTTTAATTTTCGAACCGAGTATCTGATAAAATTATATCGTTCAGAACAAGAAACTAGAGTACAAAGGATATCTGACGTTCATTCCCTTGTGCATCGGGTACCTTCCGCCAACTTTCGAATTCTGGATCTTTTAATTGCTCACTTGCAAAGGTATACAACTACGCGTACGACATATCGAGTCTTCCCGAACCGAAAGTTAGTAATCTAATACTAATTTGATTTATATTCTGTATTGCAGTATTTCAGCAAAGTCTGAGAAGAACAAAATGACTGTGAGTAATTTAGGTGTTTGCTTTGGGCCCACACTCCTTAGACCTGAAGAAGAAACAGTAGCTGCCATTATGGACATAAAGTTTTGCAATGTTGTCGTTGAAATTCTTATTGACAATTACGATAAGGTAACATATTTCGGTTTTGAAGAAACTCCGCGGTGGCCACTTATTGTAGACGTCAATTGCAGC
>JAQFYE010003964.1:0-14226 GCA_034694305.1 Protaphorura glebata
AAGAATATTATAGCCGTCTCAGCCTGACTCCAACCAAATTTGCCTTACTTTCGCACCAGGGTGAGACTCTTGCTATGTGCACGATTCAATGCAAAGATATACTGAGTGGAAGTGCTGCACAGAAGTTTTGTACGGGAGGTTCAATAAATTATTTCCACACTCAGAAATTGGCAACATGTGGCTTTAAACGGATTACTGTATTACGTTCCGATTTACATGCATGTTACATATAAGTTTGTGACGAAATACCTGCATCAATAATAAATCACCGGGCAAATCCATCACACTCAACATTTTTTTTATTTTAAAATTTATATCTCATTCTTTTCATGTCAGAGCAGAAATACGGATGTCCTAGAAAACTACTTGCGTCACTCCGTTATGGGTGAGAAGGTGAGATGTAAATGCATCTGAAATTACGAAACCTCGAAAATTAACTACTCTACGTACGCGGTCACCTTCTTGAATGTTTTACTAATCTGTACAATACCAGAAAATTCTAACTGCTGTCTATGTTTGAACTCTCCGACAAGCTATTTATATGCTAATATAATAATATACAGCGTGATTCAAACCCAACTTACTATTCGTCCTAATTTCCTCAATTTTAACTTTATCTGAAAAGTGAGGTGCCGTTTTATTCGAAATTTAATTGCGCGTCTATTGAGCTGTGTCCGGATGCGCTGCGCGTTTCTCAGCGCGCGCTGTCAATAAAAATTTAAATACAAATATCAAAAAATGAAAGACAAACTGAAATTTTGATTGCAGTAAAACTTTCAAAAATTCTCAAAAATTCTCAAGATTTTCAAAATTAAAAAAAAATCAAAAATGAATTTCAATAAAACTAAATTTCAAAAAATTTCAAAAAATTGATATTTCAAAAAATTTTGATTTTTTTTTAAAATTTCGAACAAATATTTTTCGTTCAAAAGACGAGCAATTAAATTTCAAATAGAATGGCTATCTCACTTTTCAGATAAAGTTAAAATTCAGAAAATTATGACGAATAGTAGATTGGTTTTGAATCACCCTGTATATAATTCTCTCTCTTCTCCAATTCTGTTGTGATGTGGTGAACGGAATCGCTGTTGCTTCGATAAGACGAGGGTTCGATCCCCGGCCTATACAATGTACGATGACTGTTTTATGGTGTGTACGTGTTCTAATGTATCAGGATATTTTGATTGACTTCTAAAAAGTGTCGAATCTAATGTGAAGTCATTTTCAGCACTGGAGCATCGTTCACTGCTAGGGCTAAACTCGAAAAATGTCAAATATCATATACACGAGATCGGGGATGACTTAGGAGTAATTTTACCATTTTCCACATTTTTAAACGTTGTATCGAATCGATACTTATGACTTCAGTATGTCGTTCGAACAGACTTTCAATTAAATTCAGAATATCATTAGAGACACGAACCCGGAATGCTTATTGCGTTTATTGTAGATTATATGTTAAATATAGAGGGTGTCCGAGAAGGATCAGAGCAGGTCTGAAAAAAGTGAAGGATTAATCCAGGAACCTTTCCGTCGAATCCATTACACTCAAGTTTTGGAAATTTTTATATCCCATCCTTTCAATGTCAGAGTCGAAATAGGGATGCTCTTGAAAATTACTAGCGTCACTTCGTTATGGGTGAAATGTAAACGCATCTGAAATTATGAAACCTCGAAAATTTCGTTATTTAAAAATGTTTAGGAACAAATCTCGACTTTTATAACGATTTATTAATCTGCACGATACGAGAAAATTCTAACCGATGTCAATGTTGAAACTTTCCGACATGCTATTCCTATGCAAATAAATAGTCCGTTGTGATGTGGTGCACGGAATCGTTGCTACTTCGATAAGGCGAGGGTTCGATCCCCGACCTATACAATGTATGATGCTGTAGCGTAGCAGCAGTGTAATGTATGTGTTCTAATGTGTCATGTTATTTTGATTGGCATGTAAATAATGTTGAATCTATTCCGAAATCATTTTCAGCACTGGAGCATTTCCTACTACTATAGGGGTACAATGGAAACATGTCAAATATGCAAGCGATTGCGTAGGAATTGGAGGTATTTTTACCATTTTCTATATTTTTAAACGTTGTATAAAATCGATACTTCCGATTACAGTCTATCATTCGAACTGACTTTCAATATTCTGAATATCATTAGAAAGACGATAACCCGCATTGTTCATTGCGTTTATTTTATATACAGGGTGTTTCTGAAATATGTACCCCCCATTTGAAATCAAATATCTTCCAAACGGTTCAACCGATTTGGGTTCGGTTTTTTTCCAAAATTGACTTCGATATCTAGAAGGAGGATCGCCATACCCCTGAAATCCGTAGGACAATTTTTAGTGACATTTTTTCAAAAATTTTGAATTATTTTTTCTCAAATTTTTTTTTAACATTACGGCTTACGGGAGTATTTTCCCCACTTTTGAGCATTGACGGGACAACCACTGTTGATTTTCAACAATTCCAGTGAATTGGAGCGGTGGTCAGAATCAGTGTTTCACACAAAGTTTTGTCACTACATTCGATTACGCAACAAAAATTCAAAAAGAAATTAGTGCGAGTAGCTGATGTGGCAGGTCATTGACCTTGCTGCCAACTCTCACGTATTTATTCGTTTTTGATTTTCTGATGCTTAATCGAATGTAGTGACAAAACTTTGTATGAAACACTGATTCTGACCACCTCTCCAATTCACTGGAATTGTTGAAAATCAACAGTGGTAGTCCCGTCACTGCCCAAAAGTGGAAAAATACTCCCGTAAGCTGTAATGTAAATTATTTTTTTGAGAAAAAATAATTCAAAATTTTTGAAAAAACGTCACTAAAAATTGTCCTAAGGATTTCTGGGATATGGCGATCCTCCTTCTAGATATAGAAGTCAATTTTAGAAAAAACCGAACCCAAATCCGCTGAACCGCTTGGAAGATATTTAATTTCAAAAGGGGGGTACATATTTCAGAAACACCCTGTATTTTATGTTAATTAAACAGGGTGTGGGAGAAGGATCCTAGCAATTCTGAAAAAAGTGAAAGATACGTCCAGGAACCTTTCCATTAAATTTTGTTGTTTTAGAAGTTCAACATTTTCGAATTCTGTGGATGGAATATTTTCTAGAACTTTAATAGGAATTCAAATACGGAAGGCTTAGCTAAATCTGACCGTCATGGTAGAAGTTCGTTATCTTCATTTGGCGCATCTGCTCACCCTCATTGTTGAAGGTAATTTTTGACCGGAATTAGATGAATCGTAATCAAATGAAAAATAAGTTTGTTTCAGACGTACTCACAAAATTATAGTTTATTTTCTAAAGTACGGAATTTTTAGTTCAATCTCAGCCTGTAAATTTAGATTCTATACAAATTTCCCGACTTGTACGTTTTGCCGTTACGAAAAATATAATAGGCCTTCCTGTTTTCTTTGAAAACTAATCTACTCTGACCAAATTAGAAAATTTAGACTGATACATTTGCATTCATTTAATTAACCACGTTAGCTGAAATTTAAATTTCAAATCTTAATTCTCTCCTGTGGACGTTTATTTCTCAGAGCCGTTGGAAATTGATTTTTGCTTTAGTCGTTTTGAAATAGCAGCCACAAGTCCAGCTCCCTTCCCACTACCATCCTCTGCCAGTCTCAGGAGGAACTGTAGGATAAATATTTCGTAATTAGGTTTTCATTTTCATTTTACATAAATATTTCATTAATTTTGAATTAATTCTTAAAATACGTAAACGCTTACCTTTCTTTGTGGAGCATATTCGGCAATGTATTTTGTCATCAGAGTAGCAAGTCTAGGATGAAATTGGTACAGAGAACCGTCTATTGCAATCGTCACGATGTTTGGACGGGTAATTCGGTCCAAAATAGCGGCCAAACCTGCCGAACAATAAATTTTTGGTAAATTGTGCTTGATAGATCATTTCAAAAGTTTCGAGGGGTTAACCAAAGTGTTATTTGTCGACAAGGAACATCGCACAGTGCTTCCGATTAGAAGTATGCTGTTAAATCTTGGCGTGTTTTTGATAAGTTGTAGCCCTCCACCCACGGAACAACTTTTGTAAACTTTGTGACTTTTGTGTTCTCAGGGTTCTCCCAGTGTTTTGCAATTAGAAACACACAGACGAAGTTTTGTGAGGGCGAATGAATCCGTGACGCATTGATGCCGCCAAGAAATGTATTTGGTCCATGTATTTCTGGCAGCCAAACGGTCGAACTGTTCGGGGCATGAACCTCACAGAAGTTGTTCAGGGGGATAATGGCAACAACGTGTCAAAACTCAAGCCAAACACAACCGCCTGCATTTTGTCAGAAGGTTTGTGTGCCTTTCTTTCATATTTGATGAACGATTTGTGGATCTAGGGTTGCGCATGTTAGAGTAGCTCTAGTTTTTCACTTTAGCTTATGTTCCTGAGAAAGTAAAAGAAACTTACAAATGGAAATTAATTTTGCGGCCCGCACGGAAATGACAAAGCAGACGTGTTTGACAATCGTCATGTCATCCGTTCCAAAATTGAGCTGAAGATCCTCCAGTATTGCTCTTGTATTTTCAAAGGAATCGTTCACCGAATCCCTGTTAGAAAAATCTTTCTTCAGTGTCATTACCAAATCAAACGTGTTTTATTTGCTTAGTGGTGCCTTATCACTTACGATTAGTAAACAATGCCACTAATGAGAATTTCGGGCCCCGTAGGAAATTGCTAAATTCTTGAAATGTCATAGATCTCGACCTCTTGAATAACTATTGTGAAGTTTCCGCCTCGAGAAATTCAATCCTTTGGCCACCATAACTGCATGGACAAAATACACCTTGTGACGTCATAAAGTCACAAAGTGCATTCGACCAAACCGTTGAACTTTTCGAGGTGGGACTTTCACACCAGTCTTTCAGCGAATCGTGAACTACATCATACCAAAAATGCAGCAAATTTCAACCCGCAACTACCAGAATAAGACACTTACTCTTCGATCATAGACACAGATCTGGTTGTAAATAATCCGCTGGTGGACAATTTCTCTGACCCAACCCCGTCAAACAGAACTCCGGCCTCAACAAGGTTGACCAAAACAACTCGAACAATTTCTCCCATGTATTGCCCAGAAAAATATTTTTCAAAGGTAAAAGAATTAACAAGGAGAGAGTTGTTGTCCACTTGGCGATCAAATTGTGTGCGAATGAAGTCCACTGCTCCATTATCTCCAAAGGCCCCCCATTCGATGTCAATGATGACCTCTGTGCCTGGTGGGGGACGGACCCCCTCCCAGTTCTTTACTCTTTCCGCTTTTTCAATGTAACATGCATTGCTCCCAGTCCCCAAAATAAGACCGATGGCAGTGGCTTTGTCCAAATAAGCTCCTTGGACTAATGTTCCCGTCGTGTCATTCAAAATTGCCGTCACTTCTACATTCAGGTCACCTCTCCTTTGAATAGCCGCATTGAGCATCTGCAAGTAATTAAGGGTCAGTAAGAATAACGCCGCTCGGTAAATGAACCCTCGACCTCAAAGGAGTAGTAGAAGACACTATATCCCGCACCACCGTGAAGGGCTATTTCTCACCTGTACGGCGTCGTTGCCGACGACACCCTCACAATTGAATGATTTCGTCCAAGATACTAAAATCCCGCAATCTATGCTCTTCTGGTACATTGGAAAAGAGAATGTGAAAGCAAGAGAGAATTTTCTGTCCAAAAGTCTATGTTCTTCCATGAATTGATGAAGACAAGATGCTAAGAAATCAAAGAGTGCTTTTCCTGGTCCAAGTCTTAATTGTTCTGGCACATGGAAGAATTTCACCTCTTCTTTCACCAGACTCCCTTTCACCAATTCAACGAGTATAGTTCGAAAATTTGTACCGCCCAAGTCCAGGGCCAGGAACTCTCCTTCCTCTGTCAAAGTAAATAAAGATGGAATATTTGACTATTATTGCACTGGTTTATTTTTCTTAAGTTTACTACGTGTGGTTCAGTGTGCAGGGTATTTCATAAATTATTTACCTATTAAACTACGCGCTCGGTACACTAGACCAAGTACCGTATGTGCACCTATCTATACAAGGAATTGGAAGTGGGCCGATGTACCACCGGGTATTCGCATGTACTGCATAGAAATGTGAATGAAGTCTTAAACCAACCTGTGCCATCCGGAAGCATTGGAACAAATGTGTTGGCCATTTGTAAGGAAGATTTTGTTTCAGGGTTGAGTGCCAGTCCGAGCTCCATCTCGTCCTCAAAAACCTTTTTGACTCTTCGTATCGTCGCATCATCAAGCTCAAGAGGTTGCACAATTTTTTTAACCTATGGAGAAAAAAATATACAGATATAATTAAATACATTCGTATTTTCTAAACAACTTTTTCTTAGCAAGCGCGGCAAGTTTTGCAATTACTTAGTCCATTCCCAATCACTTATTAGGAAATTAGCATTGCATAGTCTTCCAAAGGAAACCTAGACGTAAAGGGAGCTGGACAGAAATATAATTGCTACCTGCTTTATTACTCGAATTCAAATTAATGTGTATGCATCGGAGGTTCCATGTGACATGGATGGCGCTTGGAGGTTTTATTCTGACGGAATTTTTTAGGTGAATATTGCATAACCCAAATGAAAATCAACCTAAATTCTACGTAAACAACACTTGATAACGTTTAAGTATTCCTTACGACAAATATTAATTGGCTGGCATTTTCAAGGTCTGACGTGTGCATGTGCACAAATGTTCTGTCTACTTATTCAAACCAGTTAACCTTGAAAAATCTACCGATTAAATACTGCTGTCTAGGACTAACCGGGGACTATTATTACACATTGCTGTCACAGTGGTTTGTATTGTTTAATATTATCACCCCGAACTAAAAAAAATGGTAGAAATATGATCGCACTTTTACTGATCGATTGCCCTACAATCCAATCACATTTGATGGTATTTGCATAAGAAAAACTTGTAATATTCTGGAATGGGTAAGCATCGTCATTAATGCGTAAGAGTTCTCGAATAATCCTTCGCGGTCTCGAATCGATATCCTTGCAAATCATGTGGAACGCGGTCCTTCCTGACAAAACAACTCGAGGGGATTGGGCTAAACGCCCCATCTTGGACTGGACGGAGTCTACTAAATTACCCCACCGTTCACTTTACCAAAACGAGGCGTATTAGCCCACTCTTAACACCGGTGTTCGTCATAGTTAGTAATTTATTCTCCTCAAAGTAAACTGAGCAAACAAGTTCCAGGGATTTAAGAAAACTAGATTATTAGTCAAAATAAACAAAGAGGCGGAAACTCTTCACATCAGAGGTGCGGTAGACAAAATTCCAAAACAAACACCGACAAAAGGTTGTTTCTGTTTGTATAAGAATGAAGAGCACTCAAAGTATTGCCTTGGCATGACTCCGTGGCATATTTCCTGAGGACTCGACGTATCTGACACTAAAAAGGGAAGCTGAAAGAGCGACAATACAGAATAAATGACTGAGTATTTGTCTGTGGCTACTTCAGAAGTTAAAATTCGATCAGGAAAGAAGTGTACAATAATTTTACAAATGACGCTCCGAACTCTTGACAATTTCTCATTTATTTCAGCTAGGTCCAAACAACGCGTTTCGGCATAATTGCCTTCATCAGGCTTGGAACCTGGGAAATCTTAGGACGATATTAATTGAGTCTTCTAGCTAATTTTGTGTTGCAAAATATGTTCCTATGGGAAAAAATAAATAAAAACGTCGGTTCAAATTTCTAGCTGTCATATGCAAAAATTTAATCAGGTACGAAGTAGACGAGTTGTATGAAGAGTGTACATGTGTAGGACTACAATCAGAACTACAGTTTTATATTCATGAATTTAAATCTTTCCCAAAATTGACTGTGGCGTATATAATTGAAATTTGTCAAGTATTTGTAGGTGTCTACTTCATAGGTTACCATTGGAGTCTAAAATCCTATGGGAGAAAATAAATAAAAACGTCGGTTCTTTCTTCAAGCTGCCATATGCAAAAATTTAATCAGGTACGAAGTTGACGAGTTGTATGAAGAGTTGCATGTAATAAAATCAGACTAAAGTGGTTGTCATCTTACGCATATCGTGAAGATCCAATTTTACATGCATGAGACTATATTACAACTTTAAACAGTTATACATGAATTTAAATCTTTTCCAAAACTGACGTGTTCTATAATCGTGTAATATTCTGTTACACGTACCGTATGTATGTATATTGAGGAGGAGGTCTAGGGGAACAATAAGGTACTGCCAAGCCTTCTAAACCATGCCGACTAAGCCAGTGGTGGCACATTGCGGTCGACTCCGTGAAGTTACACGTACTCACGTAATTATCAAATGTCGAGCTGTTACCCAAAATTTAGGTTTCAATACAAAGTAAATAAATACATTATAATTGGTGTTCGACGGTTAGGCACATCCCCGTACTTCTTGCAGTGTCTCGGCCTGAGTGGTACTCCTATATAGCAGTGAAATTGGTCACTTCGTGTTCTGCCCATCTCGCACATAATTCACGAATGCGGCAAATCCAGGATTAAATGACATATGTGGATGGAAAGAAATACACGTAATTCTACGACTCCCTTACTCGGAAAGTTCGACTATACCAGTCAAATAATCAATGCATGAGGATTTTGCAAAATCTGAGTCCCACTGAAAGTGGTTTAATTTTTGTAGCAACAAATAAATTTTGTTCATGCCTAATTGTGAAGGCATAGCACTGACGCGCTGACGTCATTGCTGGTGAGCAATGCAGTTACAGCTTGCGTAAGCGTAATATTATCAGGTTTGAAATAACAAACCGGATTTTGATTATTCGCACCATTTGAGAAGGTGCTGCCAAGTTATCTTTACCACGGTTACGATGTACTGATTCTAACGTATAATTTTATGACCCCGTCGATTCTCTCGGTGTAGAACGCCGGGACACCCGAACGGTTCGGAGTTCAATTATAGCGGCAGTTTACTTAATGAAGGATAATACACCCGGTCTGACAATGAGTGGTCGATAACCAGAGAAAACAAACTAACTTGTCTGCCGCGGAATACTAAATTGAAGCTAAATTGATAAGGCATGCCTTAACAGTTAAGTGGGAGTGCCAGTGCCTTAGACTCCGGGAAGAGAGGATTGTTATTGTTACTGCACTGCGCTGCAATTTACAGTTCTGGAGAGAAGACTCCTCGAATGTCCACCATAATTAATTGGTTTCTTCGTTGGTAAACATAGAAGTTGGCATGTATGCCATGTCCATAGACCATGAAGGAGATTCGAAACCTAAGCTGATCATTGGGCATGATCGTGGTAACCCTACTATCCTAGTCAATTGGAGCACCAAAACTAGGGGCTCGGGAATGTTGGAAAAACTTCCTTAGAGCTACCGCCAAACACTCGACACGTGTAATGAAGTGAGTATTTGTCTTTGTGGGCCACCCTGTAATTGCAGGAAACATACAAAATAATTAAATTCCAGGGAGCGCAAAAACAATGTTTTGCTTTCAGTTAAAGAAACAGACGCGAGGTAAGTGCCAGTGACGTGAGCAGGATTGATAAACAATCCAATATCTTATCCGATGCAAAGTTTTGTTTTACTTGAGTGATTTTTAGAACAATTCTAGCTAACATTATCAAGTTTTGATAAGAAAGGCGCACCTCACCCAATCTTATTTCCATCCACCTTCACAAATAAAGTCTCGCACTTAATTGAATCTTGAATGTATACTATTTGGAGCTAGTCATACCTGCATTAACGGTGGAACTATTTGAGGTGATTCTCTACGAACTTTCGCCAAACTTTTCTCCGAAAGACTTTTGCCAAAATCCATAAAAAATGTCGTCGGCTCACGCAACTCAAAACTCGATGGAATAATAAATTAGAAGATGAAAAATCTCATTTTCGCCGAGAGAATACAAAATATCAATTTCATACAACACGAAGCATAGATTTCAGGGCGAGAATACATTCAGGTAAACAAAGTAATACTGTTTTTATCTTCTAATTTATTATTCCAAACATTTCAATGGTTTTCCAAAAAAAATATTTTTTTTTAAACTTTGGGTCTCGAGATCAGTTTTGGGGAAAGTTTCATGGGATATCCCATGCTAAAATCTTGAGAACAAAGACTCCTCTTTGCAATTTTCTGAAAAAGAAAAATTAAAAATCCGATTTTGAGTGTTGCTTGAGCTTATGACATTTTTGAGGGTTTGGGGTAAAGACCTTCCAGAAAAAAATAGAATTCGATCTAAAGTAAATGTTAACACAGGTGTATGATAGAAAAGAACGGTTATTTACCAATGGAAAGATACAAAAGTCGGATATGAGTTGCAATGAATACAAATAATTTTGAAATGAGTTTCAGTATGCTGCATTCAAATTTCCTACTTGATAGTATGTCATATAATTTCATGCAGGCAATTAGGCTTTGCAAATAAAGATTGGAGGTATTTTTTAAGTAGTCATAGTATTAATCAATTGGCCGATTTGGTGGAAACTACAAGTGCATACAGTAAGTATCACGCAATTAAATTGACATTCGTGAGTCATAATATTTGGTGCGGGTACCCCTCGGAGTTTGAATAGAAACGTGAAAGAAAGTCTTCTGACGTAGTCAATGAAAATCAGAAGAATTTAACACTAATACATCGGAACGGGAGGGCCAACCGCTCAAATTATACTGCAGTGGGCTTACTAAACCAAGAGTGCTTTTGAAAATCACTATGAACAAAATCAATATGACTGATCATATTTTGTTAGAACAAATTTATCTCACTTTTCACAATTTTCCGGGTTGTATCTTTCAACACCTTTAACAAAAATGAAACATAATAATATAAGCCATACATCTTAAAAGTTCTGAAGTCATACTTACGAGTAAGTCGCATTGGCTGGGGTGTAATGAAAATAAATCAGTTTCGAATTATTTTCCAGCCTGGCAAGTAAATTCCGTTTTAATACGTAGGTGCATTTCACTTGGACAGAGCAGCTATTGAAATTATTTTCAGAGAGATTTTTCTCCGGTGGAGTTCTTCCTACAAGACATGGGCTACGATTTCCAGGCTAAATGCTAGGCAGCGCAATCTGTGCAAATAAAAATGTGTACTACAAACAAGGAAACAAATAAGAGCAACATTTGGAATATACTACATGGTAATTCATAATTATTTTGCTCCCTCCCTCTTTCGGAATACTGGCACTATTTAGGTACGTTCTATAGAGGTTTGTGTTATGGAGGTTCATCTTACCACAACACTAAATTATTATTGACCTTGAAAATTAATTGTAATATTTGTTTGACTAAGCGGGTCCACTACCGACAAGTAGAAAGTCCAACTCAAATCGACAATTTTTGAGTTCAACTCGAACGCTCCTCTCCGTCCGCCGATATTATTAGAGGTTTACTTTACTATTTTTTTGACGGAATGACAGAGTATGTTATGAAGCGTGAAGCGACAATATAGTTATGAATCACCCTGTACTTTCGGGAAATGTAGAAAAACAATTTGATTCCAGTTAGAGCAAAGGAACAATGTTTTGCTTTCAGTTAAATAAACAGACACTGGGTAAGTGCTAGTGACGTGAGCAGAATTGACAAATAATCAAATATCTTATCCGACGGCATATTGGTTCCTGAGTGCTTGTTTAGGACAATTCTTCCCTACTTTAATCAAATTTTGAAGTCTTGACAAGAACTTCCAATTTACTTTAGCCAATATGTCCCACACTAAAGTAAATCCACGTTGTTCTATTTTGAGCCAGTCTGCCTTAGCTGTGTATTTTAACTGCAATATAGTATTTTTCATGTGGGATGTGACAAATATCCAAACCCTAAAAGTCGAGTTAAAGGAGACACCCCTTAACAGCAGATAGTCCAAAATACCCTTGTATAGGACCGCACCCCAAGGGAATCTCCCCTGATCATTTTAGCGCGATTGGCCAAATGGTTCCGGAGAAAAGCTCTGGAAAAAAAAGCGTTACATTTACATGGGAGAGATTCAGACGGATTTCTAACCGCCTAGTGGAACAGGAAAGCTTCACTACGTTCCGATCGCTTCTCTCGCTTAATAAGCACCGTATTTATGGACTTTATGGTTCTTTATGGTTCTTTTATGGACCGAAAATAGATGGAGACCTGGCTTGTTTTGGCATACAAATCATTAATTGCAGAATTTACCGTTCAGACAGTTTTAGAAACTTGCATCGAAACTATACAATTGAACTGCGTTCCAACTGATAATTGCTACTAAGAATATATTGTGTATAATTTATAGACCACTTTATGCACGTGGGTAGAACACTCTGTTGTTAAATATAATTGACTTAAGACAGAAGAAAACAGTTTCGTAATTAAACAAACGTAAATGACATTCACCTTAATATTGAAATATTCACGGAATATACTACAAATAGCTTAATTCTATTCTTACGTGAGGTGCCAGTTCATTTGGAACTATTATCTAATTTATATTTTGCATTTATTTTCAGATTATCACGATTCAAGGTATGACGTCAAAATGGGTTTGATTTCATTTGGCTAAGAGACGGTATCCCTGGGGTAGGAAAATACTCCAATGCAGAAAAAAATATCTAAAGTAACAATCGTATAGCAAAATTATCAGGCTGTAGGCAGTACGACTGTGCTTAGGTAGATTGACTATTTTGAAGCCAGTAGCCAGTGTGACTACTTTAATTAATTTATTTACAAGCTTTCCGAGTTGTAAGTGTTATTTGAGAAAACTTTCCACAAAAGCGGCGTGCATGGTTTTCGTATACAAATAAATTTTATTCCGAACGCAGTGTCCCATGAATCCACATATTCCATACCACTAAAAAATATGAAAAAGAATCGCAGCGCTCTCTTTTCCAGGGACACCATCCATTTTAACCGGGTTGATCTTGTCTTACGAGATCATAAAGTGAATTGGGTTTTCACCTTGAGACCTTTACGGAAACCATATAAATGTCATAAAGTTAGGCTGAAAAGATTGAGATTTAGAGGAAAAACCTTTCTTTGTGGAATTCCAAAAAACTAAAGAGTATTCTACAGAAGTGAGCAAAAAATAAGTTTTCTCCCTGGTGACCGTTAGTGAGAAATGGCACAGAACACACAGGACAGGATATCTTGATGCTCTTACTTACTACAATGTGGTTCAGAAATCATAACCTCACTTGCCAGGAACGTTTCGGTGAAGTTCTAACTTCGGGAATTTTGTAGATGAATTGCTGGACTAGAATTTTATTGGGAATCCGAACATGTAAGAATTAGTTCAATGCCACCATCCGATTGAAGTTAAGGTCCCTATCGTACGGTCAATGTGCCTACGTTAACTTTTTTCGATAGGTGTCCGGATATCCGGTACTGAGAAGGTTAACTAATTATGAACCACCCTGTATATTATAGTGGAGAGAAAGAAATCGATACAGTTTACGGATCTGACGACGGAAAATGAAAAAAGGCTTTTTTAGTAACAAGAAAGTGAAGTCGCCAAGGGAATTTGTAACCGGATGAAACCGCAAATCTCAAGACGGAAGCTTTGTATTTATTCCATGTACTCAATCTAGATGATAGGATTCCGGTACTTTATTTCTCCCAAACTACAAAAAGAGTACACCTGAGGGAATATGTATTTGAAACGTCGGACGTAAAATTATAGTACTGGAGTACTGGACTATTTCAGTGTACATTACGCAACACCTTTGTGAGGATTTCATCCATCGGGCTAACATGATGAGAACCTCTAGTTTTGGTTTTTCTACACCGCTAAGCCAAATGGAAGTCAACCCATTGTTGAAACACGAGGAAGTTCCTTGACTATGCAATAGGACGACGAATGTTAATTCAATGCAGAGATATACTGAGTCCAACTACCCGTAACAAATTTTTGGAGTATTGGGAGTACCATGCATTAATTCCACTCTCAAAAATTGGTAGTCTGTGGTTTTAAGCGGATTATTGGATCACAGTCTGATTTACCTGCATTTTACACATACAAAGTGTGTGATGGAATACCTGCATCAATAATAAATCACCCAACATATCCGTCACACTCAAGACTCAATATTCAGAAATATCTAAATTCCATTATTTCGAGGTTGAAGTTGTATGTAATAAGCGTTTTATAAAATTACGTGCGTCACTCCTGAAATATAATCGGACTGAAATTATAACATCTCAAAAAGGATACCGCAGAAAGGGCACGGGAAATACCCCCCCCCCCCGG
>JAQFYE010003965.1:0-14224 GCA_034694305.1 Protaphorura glebata
ATGATACCAAATTCACTAGTGACAGAGTACAAGTAACCCACCTTAAATTACAAATTACCGGATCACTCAAAACATGCGACTATCCTACCTGCCTGTCTCTCTCTCTGCCAATTGTGACATTTTAAATATAGTGCAAACTACGTCGCCTTCGGAAAGTATGGTTAACTGTATGCAGTATGGCATATTACGAAACCAAAATGTCGTGCACCAACTTACCCTATTTCGAACAAATTCAATTCTTTTGCATTCTTTGACGAGGCTCAGAAAATTCTAGTTTTTTCATTAAAATATATTCCACGAGAAATATACATATACTGACCCTGATTTTGTACCGAGTATTGATTTACTAACCTTTGCCTTAGCCGTTTTATATTCTTGAGAACAGAGTCCCCTGAGTAGTTCACAGAACGTGAATCGTTTGTACCCCAAAGCCTTGTAAGATTGTTGCTTGAAATCGATGTAAAGTTCTCCAGCCCAAAAATTTCCATCGACGAATTCCTGCAAGCCTGTTTTTTCCAAACCAATTCCCACGTAACGAATGTTGTGGGCTGCGAGCAAGGGCGCTAGAGTGCTGTACTCCAACGCCGCTTGCCGACAGAAGGGTCATCCAAAGCGTCGGAAGAAAATGATGACGACCGTTTGCTCAGCCCAGAAAGACTCCATCTTGACATCCTGCAAAGTAGAATCAATGATTAATTGTGGCCCAGGGATGGTAGTCGCTAGAAGGATCTCATGCAAGCAAATTCCAAACATTGTCAGCATGAGCGGTTCGAACCCAAAGCGTTACGGCTTAAGTGATATTAATTTTACTAAGTTATTCTGCATAACTTACATCGAGGTCCGGAACTTTGGCTACCAAGTTCTGGCCGATTAATTGTGTTTGTGTCTCCATTCTGCAACACGGCCTTAATATTATGTGGTTATTTTACTGATTATAGCTTTAACGATTAGAGCGAAAATTCAGAATTACAACTTTTAGTTTTTCTGTCGTGGACTGATTTGACTTGTGTCGATTTTTGACTCATTGTTAGTGTATCGAGAAAAGTTGTTTTACTTCATTGTAGGTGATATTGTCATTTGGTTGCCATGTCACTGAAATATGCGACGTCGAATGCCTTAATTGTGTATCATTATTGGTAACTACCTATCGAATTTATTGAATTCGAAAGCCTGTCCTAATAATTTCGATCCTTGTTTTGAGAAGTGATATGTTTTTGGCGTAGTTACAGAAATTATGCCACAGTCAACGTTTGATTTCTGATCAATTCAACAATAATTTTTACGATAATTTAATTTAGTTCTGTTTTAGTATCAAATGATGCCCGAAATTATTCGCTTTACGGTGATCAAATAAATGACCAGTCTAGATTAGTAATGTAAACTGAAAATTGATATTGCTGATATCCAGAACCCGGTCACGTTTAGATCACACATTACAGTGTAGAGAATCAGACAAAACAAAACCGTTTGGCGAAATCAGTTGCCCTCAGAAATATTTCAGGGTTTTTATGAGGCTTGTCCACAAATGTCTTTCGAAATTCAACGTAGGCATTTATGCGGATGATTTTCATGACTAATAGCAGACACAATCTGTGTATAGTATTTCGATTTCATAGTTTGAGAAGTAGAATACCACGTCAATGTCAACAGTCAACAGTATATAGGGAAAATTGTTTGGACAATTTTTTGTAGCTTCGTATTTCATGTATTTTAAATACAAAGCTACTTTTATTTTAAATTTCAATACGTCTCAGGAAATGAAGATTCTCAGAAAATGATGGAATTGAAGACTTTAGGGAATATTACGGTTCGTTTTCCTAGTTTTGACCTGCCACAATTATGTTATACAATGAATTTAGGTCGTCGGAGGTCATGTGCGCCGTCGTTGATGACAAAACTGTCGCAAATTTTATGATGTTGACAGCCGGATATAGTACAGACTATACTTTAAAAACAAAAACAAGAAATCTAGAATTTACTTCCTGATTACAATTTTATATTAATTATGACTCAGCAAATTCTTTTGAAATCTAGACATCATGTCTTCCGCATAATCATACCACTTCAACCTCCGAAAAGAGCGTCGGGGTAACATATTGCGTGTGGGTCACAGACTTGAAAATGCTATCCAGATTTCTACCGTACATATTAGGTAATACATCACAAAATCACAATACATTTTACTGCTAAATTCATTCATATCAACTTCCGGTCATATAAACAACAACATATTACATGTTTAAATTTTAAAAGAAAGCAAGGTTCCTTGCCAGCGTTAACAGTATATTGGCCTAACAGCTTGATATTTTGGGCCTTTTTATCGTCCAGATTAAGTGTTAATTGTTGCTGGTTTTGATTGGCCTAAAACTGTAATAGTGTTCTTTGAAATATTTGCAGGGCTAGTTGTGCTAGTTGGTGTAATACCGACATCTGAAGGAGACGCCGCTGTAAGTCAAATTAAGAATTTTATATCCTCAAAATTATGCAAACATTTTAGACCTCTACATTTTCAAGGAACCGGAAACTCGGGTTAGAGTTTCCCCTTTTCAGTGCGAATCAGAATTTTCAGATTAAACAATTACAGTTGCCTAAAACAGAACAGCGCAAAAAGTAGTATGTCATTACGTAGGTTGATGACACTAAAACGAATATATTTTCATATGAATTTGTGAGAGATTAAACTTCTGTCTGCTTCGGCGTTAATACTACGTTCGTTGTAATCAAATTAGGTTATATTAAGTACTTTGGGTAATTAAGGTAATGCCTGTCCATTCTAATTCAATTTTTATAGAAGGATACGAAGAAATATAAGGAAAGAGTGGAGAAGTTTAAGCAAAGTGTCCTGGGTTCACTAAGCGGCGCAGCGAGTGCCGTTGAGGATCTCAAAGATGATGCGATATCGAACTATGACAAAATGTTAAAATCGTTTGTCGATGGTAAGTCCAGTCTACAGGGTGGCCCAAAAGTCTGGACGTCCTTATTGGGCCAGCCTATATAATAATACCAGATTTGGTGAATCGTCTTAATGATATATTATTTTGAGTGCAGGTCAAAAAAATCTGGCGGAACAATTCGAGAATGGAAATAAGAAGTTGTTGGAAAATTACGGAAAGAACTACGAAAACTTGAAGGAGAACATTAAAAAGAATTACAACAATTATATTAAGCAAGGAAGAGAAAATTTTGACGGAAATGTGTCAAAATTCAAGAAGTATTGTGAAGATGTGATCGATAAAGTTGAGGGGATGGGGTCTTACTGCCAGGAATCTCTGGACTCTCTTCAAGACGACGGAAAGAAAAAACTGATTGGTTTAAAGCAACTTTACACCGAGGCAATGGAACACTTTGAGAAAGGACACAAAGAAGCTATCAAAAAATCTGGGGTAAAATCTGCCGACAAAGTTGAAGCAGCCAATGACGAAGCTCTTGCATTCTGAGTTATCTAAACAAACGTTACATTCAATTTGTTCCAAAGGAAACGAAATAAAATTTGCTCATTAAAACAATTTACAAAGCGCAATCTTTTTACCAATACTTATTGTAATTATTCGTTAATGCCAAGCTTGAATTGACTCTACCTTACGGAATTTATCCCGACAGATTATCGACCACGATAACTAAGCTAGATTGGTTTATCAGGACCAAGTATCATAATATGCGAGCAGTCAGCCATGCATTCATGCATAGCCTAAAAAAAAAAGATCGAACAGGAATTGAACCTACCACGCTACGGAACGACGCTTTATTCACTACTCGTGAGATTATTCACATCCAATTCGGAAGTGATTTATTTTTGAACCGATGAATTTTTAACGATGATAACATAATTATGTAACTCAATAATCGTGTCACAAACTAGGACGATTAAGTCAAAAACTTGTCCAAGCCTATACGAGTTAATTTGCCTTGAGAAGTAAAAAATCCCGCAATAATATAAGCAGCATCCTAAAAGCACTGAAAACAATATGATTACATTAATGAAATATATTTTATTCGATATGGCATTAACAATTTACATTATTAGGCAACTTACGAACTAACTGCAGGGCGTATTTAAAACACTACTAATATTCAATCGCGTAAACAAAAATATTATGACAGTCTACAGAACAAATAAGAGAACAGGAAGTAATAGTTAATTGCTACCAATATTATTTTTAATACCTTGAATTAATACTTAATTTCTGTTATGATTAAGTCGTATTGGAAAAATGCACAATAACACTAATAATAGTAGAACATATTTCCCTAAGTTAAGCATGGCTCATTAGACATCAATCGACTGACTTCAGAATTTGAACAAGAATTAATTTCTAAATAAGAGGCCTTAGAATTAGGCCCAATATTGCTACCAACACGCATACAATATTGTACGTGCATAGAAATAGGAAAATGGCAATACCCAATAAATTATACTGAATTGATTTGCGATTTCTGTATCAGAATTGAAATCATTAAAATGGACTCAAATACAAGGAGACCATTCCAAGAATTCCACATATTGCCAGTGCCGGAAGTACTTCCCATTTTTAAAATAGTACTTCCGTATCCACCCACTCCTCCATGACAAGTATCATTTCTGGTACGACAAATGCAGTAACAACTCTTCCGAGTACAATGACATATTTTTGGAGCGCCACCACAATCAAATTCACACTTATGACACATTTTTAGAGGTTTTATATTATTTTGGTTCACTTCTTCACATTTGCAAATGCATTTGGTGCTGTTTGCTGCTGTTGGGCACGAACATGTAGAGATCTTTTTTTGCTCGCAATACTCTTTGACACAGGTGTCACAGAATTGACCCTCAAGATTCAAAGTCGGCGTGGCTTCTCTCCTAGCTCGACCTAAAGTTTCAAACGATAGATTTATAACGTATAAGCTCTCACTAATTGACGCCTTTTTATATTCATACAAAAAATACACCGACCGCGTCTGTACTTATTCCGATCGGATAATTGGATATCGGATTATGATCTCGTATTCGATATCGGTCAGATATCTAACTAAAAATGCTAGACCTAATCCGAAAAGATCAGATACAATTAAAATTTCCTGATCTGATTTGATATCAGTCTGATCCTTGTTAGTTGAAACTTACCCTGATAATCTTGGTTCGTAGGTTCCATTGAGTTTGTCTTGGACGGATCAACAGCATGCACCAAGTTCAGAAGGAAGGCCGACGCCAAAATAAGTGTCAACAACAGACAGCGAAACATTTTGATCCCAAATACGTATTATTTAAAACCAAAAATTATTGGTTTTTCAATTGAATTTTATTCGGGTCGGATTTTTTGAAGTGATCGTCTTTGATATACGTATTCTCTTGAACAAACTCAGAGAACTACTGCGTATTAATCTCGTTAGGGGAGAAAATATTCTACCAAAAAAGTTCGGATCGATTGACCTTACAGTTCATGACTTTTAAAAGGGGTGTTCGGAAGTTCGGATTGCGTGAGCAATCCGATAGGTTCTCAATATGCAGAGAACAGTTGCTCCGTAATTAAATATCTGCATAGCTACCAAGAGAGAAAACGGAGTATGTAATAATTATTTTCGTTTTGACTGACACCAGCATCCGGTTCCAAATTACAGGTGAACCTGGACTATAACATTGAATCTGTTGCTGTTCAGTTTTCTCCAGGCGCCATTTAGCCTTGAAATTGTCATGAAATGAGACATAATATCAGCCTCGGTTCGACTATATAGGTACTGGCAGCCGCTTTCCTTTGCTATGGCTGGGTTTGATTCATCAGTTAGGAAATTAATTAGTTCACTGCAGTAGTGAAGTGACTTCAAACTGGAGCTCTTCCTGTTATTACTCCTACCTTCCCAAACCAAGTGACGGGCTAATATGCCAATGACCAATTATCTTACGAAAAACGTTGTCAATCTTTCGAAATGCGTTACTTCGAATATGAATAACAGCGTAATTCTGGAGGGTGGATCACAACGTTTTTACATCCCCTTGAAATAAAAGGTTTTCAACGTATGGCGAAATAGTTATGACATGACTCCTTAAAAATTTTGGAACAAAATCTAGAATGGGACAAGATTGTCGAACTGGCACACAATCGAAGACATCTTTAATAGGCATGTACACAGACATCGATCGAACAAATGAACCAAACGTATAATACCGATAATAGGAGTCGGCGGACTAGAACTACAAAACTATACGTATAAACATAACGAACACTATGAAAACATGGATAACAATACTAATACTAAAAAACGGCACGAAAGACGATAAACAATATCTGAAGAGAGCACTTTGGAATAAAAAATTTGGTTTTTTCAACTTCCCAGTGGCCGAGGGCTATCTTCAATCGGTCTGATGTTAAGAAGTTGTTGAGCTTGTCGTTCGTTCAGGGTATTTCCTAATTTGGACACCAGGTAGCCTGGAATGCTAAACGAGGATTCATTCTCCAGCTCAATTCCCATGTCCATGATCTCATTTGAGCTGTACGGGCAGTCAGGGTAGCGGACTTGACAAAGCTCTGAAGACTCATTTTCTGCGCCATACTTGGCTGCTGCAAGGTACTTGGCCGTCGTATGGTCCAACACATCCTCGTTCAATACAGTTCCAAGCATCCTGAATATCAAACGAATATTTAATATTACTTCCTGGCCCTAACGTTCGATTGATTCTTATACTCTGACAATATCGCATCTGTAAATACCAGTATCGCAAATAAGATCCACCAAAATGGAGAAACCCTTACCTGAAGACAGCGAGCAAATTTTCTTCGTATGGCGTGAAATTTTCTGCCGTCGTTTCGTTAACTCGTGTGTGAACATCACAAACGAGCTTTTGGAAACAAGTCTCATTATCAAATGATGAAATGAGAGCAAAAAATTGGCCGACTTCCTTTGACACATCGTAATCAATGGCTTGTTCTTCAATTTGTGGTTCAACCAATTGTGGTTTTGCTTGTCTACGACTTTCCTTATCTTCCTCAGACATTGGAATTGGAACGAAATCAGGGATCTTGTTTTCATCCTTAAATCCGAGGTCAGCCAGTGTTTGTGAGTAAGCTTCACGAAGTACTCGAATCAAACTCATTCCTTCCTCTGGATTTTGTGACTTGAGTTGTTCAAAATGTTGTTCCAAATATTGTTCGGATTCCTTTGCTGAAAGTCCAGGGAATTCCCACGGTTTCCCGGTGTTAGGATCGATTGGTTCGGCTTTTGTGGTAACCGTCGGTTTGTAAGCGTTCCCACCAAGTACTGTAGTGACGCCGTTAATGAAGTCGGTGATCGGGGCTAATGGTTTAAATAAAAAGGTATGAAAGATAATAATTAAAATGGTAGAGCCTAGAGCGATTTTATAAATAACATTGGCTAAACGACATATCCTTACAGAAAAAGGCGACCCTTGCACCGGTCATGCTCACTCAAATCTACCAACAACAATTAATGTTTTCTTTACGTGCGACATGTGACAAGACCCCCGCGATGTATTCTGCCTGTGTTGTCTTCGGAACTGCTGGCTTTTCTGGTCCAGGTTTAGCGACTCTCTCGTTCACTTCTGATTCGTCAACCACGACATCTCCCGATGTCAAATAGGGTGGACCAGAGTTGAAGCTCAAACCGTGATTGGAAGTGTCTTCAGTCGGGTGACCTCCAGTATAGTATTCAGCGGGAGTATGACTATAATGTGCCTCACTATAGCCGTGGTCATGGCCATACCCGGGACTTTGAGTCGCATGGTAATGTGTTGGAACAATATGGCGGTGACTGCGGGCGTGATCGTCGTAGTGTGTCGGAATATGGTGACTATGGTCGTAATGTCCGTGACCGTGATCGTGGTGACTATGTTCGTAATGTCCGTGGCCGTGACCCGCATGTACATGTTCACTCCAGCCATGGACTAACGGGCGATGAGCCTTGAAATACTTATGAGAATGTCTTACTCGTTTGACCCAATTGACAGTACGATGTGCCTGGCGGGCGATAACTGATAGAAAATATCCAGCGACCCGATGGTGTCCCTTAATCTTAGTTGGCTTGACTCCCCATCCTCCTCCATGCTTATGTTTGTAATAATGGTACATGTGCTTGTAGGGTTCGACATGTCTGAGCATTGCAAGGGCTCCAAGTTTTCCCGCCAATAATCCAGCTCCCGAGCCTACTACTAGGGATCCAACAGCGACAGCTGGTGTTGCGATCAGAAGGGTCTTCTTAAGGGCCAATAGTTTGAGAAGCAGGAGAAGTGACACGTGCCTTCGGGGGGCTACGGCCAAGTATACTGGGATAAGTGCTGGAGTGAGGGCCAATGGGGCAGCTCCTAGGCCCAATAGGCCATACCCAAGGGGGCGGTACAAATGACGATGCCTGTGTAACGTGGAATCTGTTTCAACGGCAAGCAACGTGAAAATCACAATGGCAGCGAAACTCAATTTCACCGGATTCATGGTAAAGGTCAAAAGTTACACTTTCACCTTCGAAAATCACTTAATCTTCCGATAATTCACCTGGAATTGACCATTTTCCCCAAACGTTAGAGATAGTCAGGAGTATTCAAAAAATTCGAAGAACAATCTCAGAAACTTCCGAGTATTTTGTCGGAAATTTTTTGGAAATATTGTCAATCGGACGACACTTAATGATATTTGTCCAACTTCCTGTTCGTCTGTACTTCTCACTCAAAGTTTGGCCAGTGACTGCGGGCCGTCAGTTTGTGTCTCGCGAAGTAATCAGTGATCGTTGCTTTTAATTCTGAAAAGTAATTTACTTGCATGTATTTACTGCGGGATTCCCTCGCCTTTCTTGAATGCACGCATCAAAAATGCGAATGCGATAATGATAACTGGAATTCATAATCTGGTTATGAAATGAGTTGATCACTGTTCCTCGCCAAACAACTTTGCAGTCAGTCAGTTTTCACTTTTCATTTAAACTCTTGCATAATTTAGAGAAAACATTTAGTTACGTATGTAATGTACAAATGAAAGTGAGGAACATCATATAATTTAATTTATAGGAACGTATATTATTATGAATGTTCAGATGAAAAAGATTAATTAACAAGTTGGAACAAATTGCATTGCCGTTTGCCATTGCCATTGGTGCTGTTTTTCTTCGTGTTAGTCTTGCGAATTATGCAGTCTGTCATGTTATATCATGTCTATTACGTTAACACATAATAAACCGGATATAAGAGAAAGTGGCCGTCACTGATTTGATATATTAAGTCCGTAATCTGTAAGGTGGTACATAATATTTTAGGCTGGACATTGATAACAATAAGTGAGATATACAATTCCTAGAGACTTCGACCTGGAATTGATCGAGCTTTGATCATGTGAATCCCACGGGCGAAAGAATATTGGCCTGAAAATCTAAATTATCCTAGGAGACATTGGGCAGATTTTGCTTTCTTTCAAAATTTGCGCACGACTCACTACCGGCTAGACCGAGGAATCTGGTGTTGGATCTTTCGTAAAATTGATACAAAATGTATATATCACTTTTACACTGTAACCCACCCTTGTATTTCGATACAGCAAGGAATATGCGTTCGATATTAAGAAAAAGTGCATAAACCTGTTCTTCTGTCTGTTATTCCGAATTGAACTGTCAATTGAAAGAAACGTAGTATTTCATACACTAAATAGTTAATAGTAACCGTGACTCTTGAAGTTGAAAGGAACTAGTTATACATGCATTTTGTACATGAAGATTTCAATTTTTCGAATCAAAGAGAAAGTTGTATGCAGATGCTTGAATGAACATTATGCAGCAACTATGTAGCAAGTTTACTGATGTTACGGTCAGTGCTCATCAGTCAAAACACGTGTGAGACTGCACGCTGTAATTTGTAACGATAGCAAGACGATAGTTCACAGCAATATTGCTACATTAAGTGTTTACCCCATTTTACCTGAAAATAAGATTCATTCTTAATTGTTAATTTGTAACAAGAAATGCACGCATTACAACCTATTGTTGACTATTTGCGCAGTTAGTTTTCCTTCTGAGTCTTTTTATTACTTATTGTTACGCTAAAAAACTGCTTGGCCATGACGTCAATGACGTGCTATGTTTGTGTCCGACATGAAGTATAATTACCATATTCGCATACATTATGAAGTGTGTCATAATTTCTGAGGAATCGTATATAGAAGAGATTGAGAAAAGTAAAGGAAAATTGTATGGCCACTTATCCTGCTACTAACCTTCCGACCTATTATAGAAAATCGAAGTCACTTATATATTTTCTAATTTATAATAATTATTGTCCCAAAGCGATTATCACTATTTCTCGTGATGAGGTCTTATTACTGAAACAAAAAATAAATAGAAAAAATACTGGTGGTTATACTCGGGTGGACTCTGGCCTTGTCACCTATCCTTATTTGTGGAACAACAGAATTCAAATATCACACATTATTTGATTAATGACGGCTTATCGTCTATTTCTACGAGGTAGAAAGCCACCAACCCTGCTATGGAGGTTCAGAATTCACCTCATCTTGAGAGTGCATTACTACACTAGCACCACACTACGACTACACAGAATGTATTTTTAAGCCATCATGGGGCATCTACGTAGTACCCGACTTTCCTACCCCATTTGGACCGTTACCGATTTATGAAAGCGAAGGTGGAGAAACCCACTGCGTACGTATGCACAGTAGAAACCTCACAGTATAGGGAAAGACTGGCTGAGATATGCCTGGCATGGGGAATCGAACCCCGCCCCAATTAAATCTTGTAACAGATGGAAACCCCATTCATACGCTGTCCTTGCTCTGGCATAAAGTTCAATGTAAAATCGCCTAAGAAGTGTCTGGAATGTAGGACAATCTTTAAACGTTTGTATTTCCAATATAATTACAAAACATAATGTTCAAGTGTTGTTGTTTTACATGTCGCGTATGATATTAACATTACATATTCACTGTAAACAATCCACTGTGTCTACAACGTAAGGCAATCAATGAACACGAAAATGACAAAAGCACCAAGCACCCAAGCGAAAACGGACAACCGTTCTTTTTATTCCTCGATGGCTCTGAGTTAGAACTTTTGAGCTTTGGCGTCGAATTTGAATTTCTTGAAGTGAAAGTTATCACTGAATTGGAGTAAGTTCCAATTTCCAAAAGACAACATAATTGTGAATTCGGAAACTGTAGTCGGTCATTATTTTATTTTAGTTTATTATTATTCATTAGTTTAGTAATTTCGTAATTCACTGTACGGAATTCAAATCGTGTCAACTAAGTGTCTTAAAATCTGCAACCGGGGTCAGGGTTCGAAGTTCGAAAGTGCCGTGATGAGTCTAAGATCAGTCAACTGCGGAGGACAAGGTTCTTCGTCCACTGAAAATGTCATCAACACGCACATTTTTCAGTTGTCCAATGAAGTTTTACTAATGATTCTGAAATATTTACCTACAGAATCCTTATTTAATATTTTCAAGTAAGGAAACACGTTATTTTAAGTGCTTTTTTTGCCTCGTGGCTATGGCTAAGTTAGATTTAAAATATTTAATCGGTCAGTGTTCTAGTTCACGTCACGTAAGCAGTCCAACTGGTTAATTGGCCACTTAAGAATGAAGTGGATAGACATGTATTAGATGAAATTCTGCAAACCGACAACCTTTTAAACTACAATATGAAAAATATATGAAATATGTCAAATTTTCTATGCCTGGGTTGTAAAAGTTTATTTAAGCAAGACAGAAATTAAGTTGTTTTGAATAAAAATACCTTACTTGAAATCATTCTGTTGAGAAAAGTATCTTTCAGATAGTTGTTTTTAATCAGTAGATTTAAAAAATCTAAAACCAACCATGCACCCTGGTGGGACAACATTACCTCTAGGTCGTGGACATTTCATAGACTTCTACATTTATTTATGAATGCCTAACTTAATATTTTTATAAAATTTAGGACGTGCCAGCATTTTCGTAGGCTCTGTTATGAAAACAAATTTTGGTGCAAAATAGAGGACCCCCCAGATGACTATGAATCGATGGATCTCATTTTCAATACATTCCTGACACCCAAAACCACGCACATAAAGTTGTCTTCAAAGATTGGAGGAATTAACCGAGCTCATCGCTCCAGCTTCAGCCCTTCCTATTTAACTTTAGTGAATCGGACGATTGCGGACGGACTTTCTGGAAATCTGAATTGTTTGACTCATCTGTCTCTTATCAGGCAGAGAATTGACGGAAGATTGTTCACTTTAAAATCTCTTCCAGGAAGTCTAAAAGTCTTGAATTTAAGTGGAACTCATCTGACACATATTTCTGAGGAGTCGTCTTATTTCAAGGTACGTTCAAAAATAATTTCGTAAGAATCGTTTCAAGCTTCCTGAATTAATTGGCCGAATTTTTTGTAACAGGGAATTTCTGTTTGTCTGGAGAATTTAGAAGAATTAAATCTCAGTGAATGCAGTTGGGTTACTTCGCATGCTCTACTAGCTATTAGTAAATGCTCTCAATTAACCAGACTATATTTGCGTGGATGTCGAGAAATTGGGAATTGTATCGCGTATGTTGCATTGGCTAGTCGATTCGGGTTTAAAGTACTCCAGGTAAGGATTAGAAAAATCAAACTGAATTCTTCGAATTACATATCGTTTTTATTTTTATTTTTATTTTAATCGGAATCATAGGTATTGGATGTGACTGACACTATGGTTGGGTCCACGGACGTGATGTCATTTTCCAATATCCCGACCCTACAAGAATTTTATTTTGGTCAGTACGACGTTTTAGACGAGGAGGAACATCACATAATAACTGACCAGAGTATAGCAGCTCTAGCTACTTCTAAATTACTGAAGGTACAAAATTTGATAATAAATTCTGTTTCTTTATATTTTACAGTAAAATAGAATTTATTGTAGTATTATTTATTAGAAGTAGAATTTTTACATACATTTCTGTGTTTATATAAGCAATACTGAGCCATGCTGTTGCTTGCTTCACTGTTCAATATACTTACATTCAAAAATGTAAACTCTGTATTTGAATTTCAGGTCATAGATATGTCGGGAGCACTGGCGACTGACGCTTGTGTGGAAACCCTAATGTCGATTCCCAATCTAACTACTCTCCACGCACATTTCACTCAATTAACTGAAGTCGGTATCGCTCGACTACGTTCTGTATTACCAGGATGTGATGTACACAAATGCGTGGCTGTCCTGGCTGTGAATCCCGTACCGGAAATAGTGGATGTTGACTCCGAGTCGGAACCAGATGTTGAATTGGAACCTGAACCGGAACCGAAAGTAGGGCATCTGCTCCTACCGTAACGAAATTGGAGCGATTGATTGCATGTGAATTCAATTGAAGTATTGATGGAAGTCATCCCTGTCTGCTTGAATAGTCTCGAAAAACGAAGTGCGATGTACAAAAAACTGAAGGAAAGTGAAATGGACTAAAGAGAGACAATGTTCCCATCGTCATTGTCATATCAGATAATATAGCATTTAATTTTGCATGCCGTAATCACACATGACGGAATTGACAGATTTTTCTATCAGATGTCAGACGTCATGGATATTTGGGTTCGTAGTCAGACTCACGAGCATGGCACAAAAGCATGAAATGATATGTTCTAATGATGACTTTTGTGGATGAGGATGTCATTTGAACAAGAAATATATAGAAATCTTAGTACAATTACTGCTCTTTCGTGTTCAAATATCTTTCCAGCATAACATTGTGGACATGTGCGTAGTAGTAGGTCAGGTTTGTTGGTTCGTTCGTAGTGAGACTAGATCAAATTGGTCAAATTCTGGCATCTCGAAACGAACTATGGGGTCAAAAGGTAAAATAAAAACCTGTCAGAGTTCCACTCTGTGTGGCTAGAATGCCTTTACGTTTGATGGGGCCACCCACCGCAACGCAAAGTGGATCTCTTCACGTACGGCATACCCCATTTTTCGAAATTCATTCGTTTTCTAACACCGTTGTGCCTGGCGATCCGCAGATCCGATCCGATCCTTTCCGATTCCGGCAGAACCCGAAGTCGTGAGTTTCATTCTGGTTACAATTTCTGCAACGGGTACCGCCTTGACTTCGACCGGGCACAGCCAGAGAGGAGTAAGAGAAAGTATGAGAGGGTGCACCCGTATGCCCTCACGTCGTCGTCAAAAAATTAGTTGAAGATTTGGGCACGGATGTCATGCAAATGCACTCAGCCAACCTTCTTCCGTGCTGTCAAGGTCTGATAAACCCCTTTCAAATTTACTCCCT